>VCCN01000071.1:3872346-3892313 GCA_006491835.1 Architeuthis dux
AAATAAATAAAAATATGATAGAGATAGAGAAAGATATACACACTACAAACCATTATAATCAAGATAAATTTGGGATTTAAACAGACCATTGCATCTAACACATGAAACATGATGTTGTTGACCGAGGTTCTTCATTTAGAAACATTATTGGCAAAAAGGATTTACAACAGAAATATTAAGCAGCAAAGCAACATTTTCAAAATTAAGTTGCAGACTACTTGCATAGCTCAACTGAGTCGAGTTAAGATAGGTGCAAATCAAATCCACTTACCTAACTGTGGATAGTAATCCGAAGAAGTTTCTTGCACTGAAGTTCCATCATGGGAATTGGGAGGAGTGGAAGGTTTCAGCATTTCTGCAGTCAATAAAAACCTTGAAAGAAAAAAAAAGAAAAATGTTTAACCTTAACTGATCATCTCATTTTTAGCCCAGAGTCAACATTGACCCGTGGGGTGGGGAGGAAGAAGAGATTGTGTAAAAAGAATGGACCAAGGCACAGGCACCCTAAAAATTGTTGAATCAAAAAGGGACACATTTTCTCTAAACACCAGTTTTGTTCAAAGTTATTTACATTCAATACATTCAACTATTCTTTGTAAAACTAGGTTTGGGCTTTTATAGCGATTATTAGAGTTTAAGTTTTACAGTCATTCAGTAACTGTCATCTTAGCGTAATATAAAATAGAAAAAGAAGGTTGGATTGAAAGCCTAAAAAGTACTTATTTTTCCAGGAGAAAGTATCTTAGTAACTTTGAAAATTTGTTAGTTTAAAAAAAAACAAAAAAACAACCTATTTTTTATTGATAGTTTTGGTCATATCCAGTGTTGAGGCAAAATGTGTCCCTTTTCAATTCAACAATTTTTAGGGTGCCTGATGTAAACTTGATCCAAAAGAATATGCAAATGTAGGTTATGGTCCCTGGTTGAGACCTGGGTGCCAAATAAGTGAGGTTTATATCCAACTCGGTCGGCTTGGATGGTGTAATGGTTAGCACATCTGCCTCACACACACAGAAGGTCCTGGGTTCGATTCCTGGTATGAGCAAAGAGTGTGGAAAACTCTTCATTAGGACAAATTTCCCTGTGCACTCAGCAGCTAATTGAGTACACTAAGCTGTGTGATTAGGGTGGGGGTATCCCTTCGTTGGACTTGCATCCTACCATGGGGGGTGGTCATAAAAACTTGTAAGAATAAAGTCCTTGAGACTTGCAAGGATCACTAAGCTGACGCATGCAACAGAAACCGGGTCATCGTTACCGGGCTCCATACCCCATTAGGAGTTGTCTCTTAAGAGATGGGACACTTTTTTACTTTTTATATCCAACTCACGTAAAATATAGAGAATGCCAGAATCATTAAAATCTTAATTGGAAATGACATCCACCCAGTAGTGGGCGAAACATCAGAAAATGATTACAAATAACAACCACTTCCAGAGCAAAAGTTTTTGTCTCATTTATTTTTTACTCATCCAAATTACAATTATATTCACCTAGTTTTTCACCTAGTACTTAGTTATTATACACCTGTCTACTAGTTTTTAAAAAAAAAACTAAAAAAAAACTAGGTATAAACTAGGTCATGGTTGGGAATCGAGAATCTCGATCTAGGAAAATTCTCGTTTCGTTTCTCATTTTTTTCTACAAAATCTCTACTTCTAGATCAGTGTTTCTCAACCTTTTTCAGCCCAACGCCCCCCTATGAAAACTAGCTACATGTCAACGCACCCTTTATTTTATATATGACAAGTACTCAACACATATTTTTAGAGACATATGGTAGCTTATTATAAAGAAAAACATCAACATTCAGTTCAAAGGTTTTATTAAGGAAAACGTTACATTAAATATATCAATGAATTTCTAATTAATTGTGGCCGCAAGGCAATTTAAAAGATTTATTAAAAAGGTTTATTAAAAAGTAAATTACTTAAATGTTCAAATGTTGTCTTTATTTCTTTTCTTTTTTTCGTTTTGGGAGAGGTGATTCTTGTGCTGTATTCTGATCTAGGAGGATTACCTTTAGTTTTTCATTTGTTCATTTAATAAGAAAATATTTGTCTGAATTTTCTTCAAAGTCACATTGTGGGAAAGAGTGGTTATAAAAAGAGTAAGGCAGAGCTTGTCAATGAAGAATATATTAGAAGAAAAAAAATCATAAAAAGAATTAGATATATGGTTGTTTTTATATTTAGATATAGGATTTAGTGAAAATTGATTTGATGCTAGATTTAAGTCCAAATCGTGATAGGCTAAGTTTTCTTAAGTTTTCTTGTGAAATTATTCCAATCGGTAATGCATTTTTTGGTGATTGAATTTAATCCATAGCTAGTTGTTATGCAAGATGGAACATAGAGGCATCCCAGTTTGGAGCCTTTTGTACTTAATGAATGAATTTCTTTTGTTCGTCTAAAATACTCTTGTAGACACGGTGAGGTTACTGAGTCATGTACAAGTAAACAATTTAGCAGTACCGTTTGATTTTCAAGTTTGAGGATGTTGAGACTAGCGTATATATGGTTACAATTAGCATGAAAGTCAGAAAAAGATATAGTACGAATGGTCCTATTTTGCAATTTAAAAATCATTTTGTTATGGATATTTGAGCTTTGTCCCTATATCTGGCAACCATAGGTTAGATGAGAAAATAGCATAATACAGGGATTTCAGATCTACAGCATTAATGTAGTGCCTGGCTTTACATAACATACCATTTGCTCTTTAAAAGAGTACATACAACATCATTTTTTACTACTAGTGTGAACATTAAGCTAAACAACAGCCATTTGTAAATCAGAATCATAGATATTTAACACCCTTCTAGAAGCTCAAACACTCCCTTGAGACAAACAAACACCCCCAGGTAGGAGGGGGGCGCTAGCACCCACGTTGAGAACCACTGTTCTAGATTGTATGTAAGACTTCAATTTTAGCTTTCAATAAGGTTTTTTTGCCTTAACATAAAGCTAAATAGGATTCAAACCTGCAACCTTTTGGATGCAACATATGTTTACCACTAAGCCACAATGGCTTATTATTTAAATATAAATCAATGTTCTGAATAATTTAGTATGATGCATATTACTTAGTGAATTAAACATTGGAAGATACAATAAAAGCATAACATATGAATGAAGTAAGGAACAAGAATAATATACTCACCTTAAAAAGTTGATGTCAGTGAACCAATCCTGGACGACTAGCAGAACATTACAAACTGTCATCATGAAGGCAGCCAACTGCAAGGACTAGAAAAAGAAATTAGGCTTTGATATAAGATCTTCATTAAGTGCATTACTCAATTATCTCCCCATGGTATGGTATAAATGGGAGCCGGCAGATTCACCGACAACAAATTACCAACATTTATCGAGATGTAAAATTCATCGAGATACAATTCACATAATTACTGAGATCTTTAAACTTGCAAAATGGTTAAGACTTAAAAAGAATTTACTGGAACGAAAATATATTAAACAGCTTTTTCAAAGGCAAACATCTCCGTTTCTAAACATGAAACAGCAAATATGTATGTCAGTGAATTGTATCTCGATGAATTTTACATGTCAGTAATTTGTTGTCGGTGAATATGCCGCAACCTGGTATAAACAGGTTGTATGTTTTCTATAGTTTTGAGAAGGGTCATTAACATTCAAATCGTTAACAACACAAACAACAAGATTGATTGATTGATTTGTTTAGCGGCATATCAATATCTTGATGGGTCATTTAATGCCGAAATCTGTTTAAAATTCTAGAAGTTGGAGGTTTTTTGGGGTTTTTAAAAAAAAAAAATAGTCTTGTGACTTTGGTGAAAGAACAGGTGGCCCTACTCCTCTGCAGGAGATGCAGTCGGCGTATTCTAGGCCCCAGCCGACAGGGCCGAACAAGAAAGAGTTCAATCGTCTGAAGAACTATTTGCAGGTTGTATGTTGTATTGTCTCCCCTGACGAATCTTACAAAACAATCAAGATTCCACCTTTAAAGTGTAAACTTTCATAAACGTATTGTACGTTATGAGTTGATTAAAGTGTAGTATATAAGCGAGTACCAGTGTCTTTTATTACAGACTTTACACCAGAAACTCTTTATGAAAAACAAATAACAGTAAGGTCAGTATGGGCAACTCTTTTCTGCCAATTGTCATTCTTTTATTCATAGTTACTGGTGATATATCATTAAGGTACTTAAGACTTTATTGTAAAGCTTATTAGCCACATACTACTAACCACATTCCCAACTTACACTAAAAAGCTACAGACTAGTATATACAAGGGTGGATCAACAGGTACACAGCTGGACATGTAGTTAATAGCAGAATTCTGATCTGAATTCTTCACTGTATAATGTTCAATCTATGTGATTAGACACCACTGAATTAAGTGCAATGACAAAGAAGAGATCATGATGAAATATAAATACTGTTTTATCATTAGACTGCAGACTTATTGATGTACCTACATATAGTGTGGGATATCTTTAAAATAAAACTAAAATAAAACTAAAATAAAACTAAAATAAAAAAAATTTAAGTTTGCAACATTAAACTTTTCTACTTAGTATATTTATTGAACAGATATATTTCAGCTTGTCAGGCCATTTTCAAATGTTCAGTAGACAAATTCTATGCAAATTCCGTTTATTACGCAAACATCTTTAAAATAGATTCAATTAGTCCTATCTGAGTAATTGAAATCAAACTACATTTTCAGAAAATTTGTAAATCCACACTAATACATGTAGAGTTTCCCTGTTATTTTATCTCAATGTTATTTTTCAGGAGCTCATACTTGAAATGTTTCTTCTAAGTATTCCAATATTTATGAAATTATCAACTCTTAAATTCATGGACTGCTCGTAACCGCTTGTATTGACAGTCGAACCCTTCAATGAATATACTTAAAAATAATGGTACTTTTCAGTGAATAGAACAAAATTTAAAAATTCGCATAATGGCCAAAGGGGGATAATTTCAATCATGAGTTATCTCCCTTGATAGCGACATTCATTTTTTATGAATTTAACAGTTAATTCATCAATATGGGGAATATCATACCTTCCGAGACATACGCATTTTGATACATTCTGGTTTAAATACACTTAATTTTGTAGTAGCTGATATGCCCTGAAACGCAATTTTAGCCAATCTTGGAAACATAATTTTCAAGACATCTAGAAGCACCCCCCTATATTGGGTTACAAGGGGAGATAACCCACGCTTTATCTCAGAGACTTAATCAACACAGGCATTGGAAAAGCGTTGAATTTGGGGGCAGAGGTTCAATACCAGACTCAAGAGGCTGGTATTGAACCTCTGCCTCGACATGTCAGGTAAGTCTCCGAGACAAAGCTTGGATTATCTCCCCTTGTAGCCAAATCTGGCAACACTGCTTGCAAGTTACAGCTTACAAGATCTTATAACTTACCTGCATTTCCATGCAATTCTCAGCTGTACTGTACTCTGCAGGATATTTCTTATCATGATGTATCATCACATCCAACACAGATGCACTAAGAACAGGCTGCAATGTAAAAACAACCAATTAGCAGAGCGAAAATACTTTACCAAAATGGGAATAGCTCTTGCAACAATACAAAGTCATTTCTTATCAAAACTGACTCCACTCAGATATACGAGAGATGTTCAAAAAGTAAGGTACACACATTTACTAATTCAACATGTTTATTACTATACAAATAAAACATTGTGCATATGTTACCAGCACAACTATACTACTTTTACATGTAGTCTCCATAGAGATTGATGCACTTGTCCCATTGGTGCACAAGCGCATAAATACACCTCTCGAAGAAGGTGGCGTCAAGCACTCTTTTGTCAGGTTGGCCGTGTATGTGTTGGCATTGTTGTGCAGCAGGATAACACCCTTACGCAAACGTGATGCACCTAGGTCTCATCAATTGTGATCATGTGCCCCAGAAAGTCCCCATCAGCTCCCCTATACCATTCCAAATTCTGAAAAGAAATTGCAGTGCAAGGATGGCTCCAGTCGATTGACGCCACATTCTTCGAGGAGGGTATTTATGCGCTTGTGCACCGATGGTTAAGTGCATCAATCTCAATGCAAAAATGGAAAAGTAGCACAGTGTTTTATTTGTATAGTAATAAACATGTTGGATTAGTAACTGTTTGTACCTTACTTTTTGGACATCCCTCGTACCATAAAGTTTAGGTACCATCAATGGGTATGCTTGTAATAGTGGGGTGCAGGGCGTAACAGACTAAAAGTTATTCCCCGTGCAAAATTTTTTTTTTTAATTTGGGATTCTGGACACACAGGAGAAAAAAAATACCTTATGAAACACACAATTTTATTAAAAAAGTTATTTAATAATTTATGTTAACTATTTATAAGTTAATATGAGTTGTGTCCCCCTTCATGATTGGCTGTTTGGAGTAGATCAAGGTAGATGGCACTGAACTGGGAGTCATTTACACAGTGCTGGGTTATTGACTAATCAGGGCTAGCCTTGTATTGTAAACTGAAGGAGTGAATTTCTTTATTCGCCTCCCCACGGCAGAAAATTATGACATGAAGTCTTTTTAATGTGGGGTCCTGCATGCGAACGTGCAGACAGTGGGGTGGAGATACCATATCCCCATGACTAGAGACTTGAGGGGGAGACAAATGCCACGAGTACCGGGATAAGTCAAAAGCTTCTCAGGACAAATCCGGAGCATGCTAATGATGATCTCCTCCCTCCCGACCAGCTGTGCAACTTCTCCCAGATATCCGAAGATACCCAAGCATGCCACGAGGACCCCCGGAGGGCCGTGGTTCTTTGAACTTCGAGGCCATGGCGCTTTTGAAGTACAGATACTCCACTTTGATCCTAGCCACAGCCAAGATATCCTGCACAACTTCTCCCAGGACGATACCCGAGCATGCCACAAGGACCACGAAGGGCTGTGGTTCTCTGAACCTCGAGGCCATCGTGGTTTCGAAGAACAGATATTACACTTTGATCTCAGCCAAAAGGCTGCAAAGCGATGAAGGAGTGAAGACTTAGTGAACTGCAGTGGTGATAATTTTGAATTGGATATTTTGATAGTTTAATACAATAATGCAAGGGGAATGACTTTTAGTCTTTTACTTATATTACGCCCTAGATCCCACTATCATAAATGAAAGGAAAAAAGTTGGTCAATATTCCAAGAAGATTTCAATATATTTTCTATAGTTTTGAGAAGGGTCATTAATATTCAAATGGTTCTTTTCTATAGTTTTGAGAAGGGTCATTAATATTCAAATGGTTCTTTGGACGATTCGGGCCATGCGCTATAAGGGCATGGGGCTTGGATGAGTTGCAGTAGTCCTCCAAATATCCTTGTAAACCACTTCTGTTTAACCCCATCACACTTGGATTTTGCACCTGAAGAAGGCCAAAGAATGGATCGGCCAAAACGTTGTGTTTACAACACAAATAACAAGAAGGAGTTCAATTGTCAGAAGAACAATTTCAAGATTTTTTTTTTTTTTAAATTTGAGTTGTTGGACAAAGAAATAATTTTATGTTTCTTCACTTCAAATTCAGTTTAAAAATCTTAATCAATTTTTCCAAAAGACATAAAAAATTAAAAAATAAAATAATTATAAAAGCATTTTAAAATATAGTTGTAATGTAATTAATTTACATATGATTAACTCCCTTTGGGAAAATAGTATGTGCAAATTGCTGTTCAAATGTTTAAGTAAAATTTGAAAATATTCATTGTTTTGAAAACAGGAGCAGTAAAGAATTGTTTAAAATTGCTTTCTAGAAGTAAATTTGGCATTCTTTCGTTTAGCGTACTCATAACCTTTAACCATTGTCAAAATCGACTATGGATGCACAAAAGGGAACAGAGTTGATAGCAACTGATCAAACATTAAAACCAAGTATGTAATTCAATAGCTAGTATTTAATAATATTTATTTATTAATCACTGCTACCCACAACAGACTGGTTTAAACACTGTTGCTGGGTTTAGGTTATGTGTTCTGACATTTATATGTATCTATGTATTCGGACTTTGTCCAACCCTAACCATTCATTGTAAAAAGTTGAAATTTTGCACACACACACTCCCCTCAATGAGTTTGGGAAATTCCCTTTCAAAATAGGATTTTAAAAATTCAGACCTTTTTTAGTGATCACAGCCCAACAAAAGGCAAGAGAAGTAACTTATTCATTGATAATTTTTAATGATCACCCCCAACACAGCATATATGGGTGGCGGTGATTCATAATTTCCCTTGGAATGTTAGTTTACATTATTTTTATATTATCAATCATTTATTCATATTTATTATCATGGTTACAGCAGATAATAGTGTCTAATCCAAATTCTGTTATTCTTTACAAAACGTACACAAAACGAAAAATGCTGGAAATTTTTTTAGGGAAGAGACAAAAAAATAGAATTGCAGGAAAATGTAGTCACCTGAGTATCAAGAAGAATAATACGATCATTTGTGACGAACATGTCAATTCCAGTCGTCTGGTGACTACCAACTTCTCTTGCATCCTTATTTTGAGGTTGGAATACAAAATTCCTGGAAGAAGGAGAAAATATACATTTAAAAATATAAAGATATTAGATAGGCAAAGAATTTAAATACCTTTAGAACATTAATAAAATGGATCAAGTTCACATCTGGCACCCTAAAAATTGACAAATCGAAAAGGGACACATTTTGCCTCAACACCGGTTGACGTCACTGAAACGTCAGCAGCCTTACCAAGATAAACAAAAACGATGTGTTTTTAGGGAAGATCGCAGCTTTAACTTTTCAGTTTAAAATTAAAAGAGTGAGATCGAAATTAATAATCTCAAAAGTTTCTTAAAACTTTTCTTCATCCAGTCCAGAAAAATTATGAGCAAAAAAGAAAACAGAAGCATTTTTAGAGTTTTGTTACGAAAATGTTTACATCACAATGTTGTTTCAAAATGTTTACATCACAATGTTGTTACGAAAATGTTTACATCACAATGTTGTTTAAATGTTTAAAACGGGCACTACTCCTCATAATTCTGAATATAGTAAAATACAAAACAATAAAATAAACAAAGTTTAAACCAGTGTTTCTCAAACTTTTTCAAACAACCACCCTCTTTCAGAGCATATATTTCATCAGCAACTATTACTCTACATGCAGGACTATAAAGGCAAATCGTTTACAAGGATATTTTAAGAACTATCGCTAACTACAACTCTAAAGCCCAACTGTCCATATCGAGCTTCGGTTGGTGGTTTCCAAGTCATAATAACAGTGCATTGGACGCTGTGTAATATTTGTATGTTTTTTGGTTTTTTTTAAATTACTGTAATTCTTAGAGTATAACACAAAAAAATTTGTTACTCAAATCTGAGTGAAAATATGGAAGGCAGGTTGTGCAATACTCGATTGTACGTGGAAAATCTTTTTATACGTTACTAAAATTGAGTCCATTTGATGACAGAAATATATAAATATAATTATAAAGAGATTAGTTGGGAACCGATATTTGCTTGGCACCGGTGTGAACAACTACTAAACGAGCAGCCTAAATCGTAAATGTAAATAAAGAAACAAGTGCTGTGCGGGGATCGAACCCGCATCCCACCTTAGAAGCAACCTTATACGCAGGATCTGCTCTTCCCACTGAGCTAACCAAACTGTCATGGGTGGGAGGAGTTTCAGTTAACTCAGTGGGAAGAGCAGATCCTGCGTAAAAGGTTGCTTCCAAGGTGGACAGCGCGTGTTTCTTTATTTACATTTACGATTTAGGCTGCTCGTTTAACAACTATAGGTTCCCAAATAATGTCATTATAATTATCATATTCTGTCGGATATAAAAATTATCTATTATTTGATTTCATAAATATATATCAAAGCGATATTCCGGAATATATGATAACTTAAATTTAAAAGTTACCGTTGGTATCAACAAGAAAGAAGGTTTTGGTCTTAATGTAAGCTCAAATATAATTAATGCTTTATTGATGTTTTTCATTGGAGGGGGACTATTTAAAATGTGTGGATACAAAAGAATCAAATCTTGTAGGTATTTATTGGACATTTGTGAAGCAGCCAATGAGGATTGAACTCATTAGCAGTGCAAGTGCAAGACTATGACAGACCCTTACCTGTAAAAGTCAGTGGTAGTGTTTCCAGCCAAAAGGGACATGATCGTAGACTTGCCAACTCCTTGCATCCCCAGCACACCAACAACAACAAAGTTGGTTTGGTCAACCAGGACCTATCAAAACAAAAGCAAATATACAATTTGTTTAACTCTTAAATTCATACAAAGAAAAGAAAATGTCAATTTTAAGGGAAATAACTTATAAAATTATCTCCCTTCGACTATTTGGTGAATTTCTTTTTTTCCTATTCAATTCACAGAATAGAACCAATTGTACTAGGGCATTTGCGTCCCAGACAACTGTGTCCCGGACATTTGCACCCCGTCTCTCTCGCTCACTATACTGAAAAGAGTCGTATTTAGGGTTTCTGATTAAATTACACCTTTTTGGGGATATATTATTCTATTTTAGTAACTTTACATAGGTTTTTGTGAGTTTTATCGACATGCAATTATGTTGCGATTTGCCAATACATTCATACAGATGGGAGCCTTATTTGTAGTTTCCGTTTAAAATTACATCTTTTTTAAAATATAGTTTTCTATTTGAGTAAATTTACATAGGCTTTTGGTGATACTATTCCATTAGTAACCTTTTTGATGAGTTTTATCGACCTTATACTGTAATTTGCCGAGTCATGAGGATTTGCTGTACGAAGCTGGATAGAGATAAATAATATAATGATGGGAGTCTTTTTTAGGGTTTCTCATTAAAATCACATCTTTTTAAAGATACATTCTTCTATTTTGGTAACTTTACACAATCTTTCATGAGTTTTATCGACATTATGCTGCGTGTTGCTGAGAGGAGATGTACACGCACTTTTGAAAAATCTTTGACACCTATTTTAAAAACAAACATTTTGAATTTTTTTGGATAGGCGGTTCTCGAGAAATCTAACTAATTAAAAATTATAGATCTTTCTTCATAGTTTATATAAATCATCTCCTTTGACTTCCGCTCTTTAGAATTATCTAAATTTAGATATAAAACATCTAAATTGGCAACACTGAAGAGAAGTAACCGAAATACTTTGAAGCCGTAATTTCATACAACGGATAGAAAATTATTTTACATGACAATTATGGCAGGCTGCTCCACAATATAAAGTCCTGTCCCTTCCAAACATGCACATTTGGAACAGACACTGCTCTAGTTTACCAAATTATTTAAGCTTAAAAAAAAATGTGTTATCATTTGATTATATTTACAGATATTACTACTGTAATAGAATGGGATGGGAGATAACTCTTGGTTCATCCACCTGGAGTTATGGCCCTTTGAGGAACAAAGAAAATGTAAACAAAAGAAAAGATACAGGAAAATCTTGTTTCCTCGAGATTTAAAAAATTGGTGCGCAAAAGACAAAGGAAAGAGTTTATGAAAATCTTGTTTCGCCTGGATTTGAATTTGGCGCGGGGGAGGAAAGAAAAAACGAGGAAGACAGCAGTTGGAGCGCCCGTTGCTGTGGACGAGGACAAAGAAACTGCTGCTCGCAGCCTAGAAGACGAAGGCGATGGAAAAACAGTTAGTGTTTTGACTTGACTATCGGGAGACTCGCCTCGATCCTACAGACATGATCATCTTATCTTCGAGGAGATATAGGCTCTTCTTCTTTTTTTGCCTTTTCTAAAGGACAAGTGACCAAATGAACCTTTACAAACATTTGGAACATACTCTTGATTTCCCGCAACAGTCAACCAGACTATTTTCTCTCCCCAGAATATTTCCTGTTTTAATGTTTTGATATAAATTACAATTTATTTCCCCACCCAAAAAACCCCCCAGAATTTGTGTTGTTTTGTTTTTCAGAGTTGTTTATCTGTACGTACACATTATTTTTCATCACAGTTAATTCCTCATTCCCGTCTTGGGTTTTTTTTATTGTTTTGACCTTACCACTCGATTTACCATGACAGGTGTGTGTGTGTGTGAAAGCATACGCGCCATGAAAACCACAATTTCAAATTTTCCTATAATCTATTTGTTCTGCGCTTGCAACAAAAATGTTTGTTCTTTCCTTAATGTACACCGCTATTTCACTAAAATAAAAATGAACTATCAATTTGTAAATTACAAAAGTTATAAATCTATTGCAAGTGACAAATAATACTTTTGAAAAAGAAAAACCATTTGGACACTTTCAGGTAAATGCATTTTTGTTTTTTTAGTTCATAATATCAAAGAACAACAACTGCAAGAAACAATTTCTTTTAAAAATTAATATAAATCTAGGAACAAACTGTTAATAAAAAGTCTTTTGTTGGTACAGAATTTTAAGATGCTCATGATTAGCAGTTTCATAGAAGACAAAAACAACTACAAATACTCATATATTTGCAACATATTTTCTATGGTTTTGAGGAGGGTCATTAATATTCAAATATTTCTTCGGACGATTGAACTTGTGGTTGTGTTGTTAGCTATTGCCTATATGTTGTTAACATGACGTTTCGGACAATCCATTCTTCGGCCTTCTTCAGGTGTAATTTCCGAATGTGATGGTGTAAATAGAAGTTTTTAATTTCAAAAGAGGTGACCCTTACAACGTAGGATTCGGGTGTTTGTTTATCCTTGCCTCGACAGGTTTGGGATTGTTGAGTAGCGGAAGCCACATCGGGTTGAATACTAAGATAGGAATAATAAAAGTCTAAACATGTTATAAATATTCAAATGGTTCTTCGTATGATTGAACTCACAGAAAAATCAAAGCAGCAGCTCACATCAAAATGTCGACTAAATGCATTAGTCAGATGTGGTTTCCACTTCTCAACAGACCTAAACATGACAAGACAAAGACATAGAAACATCTGGGCACTGCGTTATAAGGGTTACCCCCTTTAAAAATATAACTTCTGTTTACCCCATCACACTCGGATTCTACACCTGAAGAAGGCTGAAGAATGGATTGGCTGAAAAGTCATGTTTACAACATGTTATAAATATATTATATACAAGTATTTGTAATTGTTTCTGTCTACTATGTATCCACTAATCACGGGGATTTTAAAACTATTAATAGTATTATAACTGATCTTCTTTTACATTTTATTAAACTAAAAGTGATCCTAAACAGTAGGTATAACAAAATGGATGAAAATTTCAGCGTAAAATCGAAACTTGAGATATTTTTTGAAAATCTGGCAAAAATCAGCATATTGTATTTTAATAAAATTTTCAATACTTATTTACTAAAGGGCGAATTTAAAAAAAAAAATAAATAATTTTCCATTCAAAATTTTGGAGAACAATTTTTTTTATTGATTTGATGATTTATTTATTTTATATAATGAGGCTTTTGTTGATTTATACACGTTTAACAGATATATCCCTGGAGATACTAATTATGTTAACCTTTTTTAGAATAATATCCAGGAACTCTTACGTTGGGATTAAAAAAAAACAGGAAAATTAAGTAAAATAATTTTCTTTTGGGAATTTTTTTTTTTAGTTTTATTCAATTAATTATCATTCGGGCTTTTGATCTGTGAAATCTTTTTTTTTTTCACTCCATATTAATTTTTCAAAATATTTTTCCTCATTTTTATTGATTTATACCGATATCTTATAAATTTTTTAAATGCATATTTCATATGCATTGGTTAGACTGAATAGAAATATTATAACAAGGATGAATAATTTAATATAGTGAAATGATGAAAAAATATCTGTATTTTTAATATATTTTATTCTGTTTATGTAAATTGACTGCTATTTCAAATTATGGGAGCTGCAGGTGATAACATGCCCTTTTTTGCATGGTGCAGCTGTCATGCATTTTAATCTTGTTTATTTTTTCCACTCAAATATATGTGTACTGCATTGTCTACCATACATTTTTTTAAATTTGATGTCACTTAAACGCTTCAAATTGTTTTTCATACCTACTAATGAGAAAGAAAAAAAAACACTCAAGACAACACCAAATCAAAAAGGGTCAATTACCTCCATGCCACTATCACACCAATGCATTGAGTCATCGACTAATTTTATGCATCTCTGCATCTCAGGAAGGGGAGCCAAGCGGTTCTGACTGTCAACTGAAGGAGAGAAAAAAAAGAAAAAGCACAAAAATAAGCTTATGTCAGTAGATGCAGTATGTGTGCATATGATTGTTGAAGAATTATTACCCAAACAACTTCTTGCTTTATAAATAAAAATGATTATAAGACTATTACTCAATGTTGGAAGCAGAGAAAAATCAAAGAGGCAGCTCACATCAAAATGTTGACTAAATGCATTAGCCAGACAAGTGCGAATTTCAACCCGCTGTGGCTTCCACTTCTCAACAATTCTAAACCCGACAAGACAAAGACACAGAAACACCTGGGCCATGCGCTATACAGGTTTCCCCCTTTAAACATAACTGTTTAAACCATCACACTCAGATTCTACACCTGAAGAAGGCCGAAGAATGGATTGGCCGAAACATCGTGTTTACAACAAAAATAACAAGGAGTTCAATCGTCCGAAGAACCATTTGAATATTAATGACCCTTCTCAAAACTATAGAAAATATAAGACTATTACCTTCAACACACTTGACAAAGTATATATAAATATACTAACTCGGCTACCCAACGTTGCCCAGGGGAAAAAAAACACAGGAATGCAAATGATATTTGCTGCTGAGTTCACAGGAAAATTTGTCTAAGAGTTTTCCACATTTTTCGCTCATACCGGGAATTGAACCCAGTACCTTCTGCATGTGCGACAGATGTGCTAACCATTACACTATCTGAGCAGATGGATTTAAACAGTGCCTGTGTTTTATTGTCGTGTTTGGAAAGGGGTTAGGGTGACATTTTTTTTTGCTCAAAGAAAAACATGTTTTATTGTCAAGTTAGGGTCAGATTCCTTGAAAACCTTGAAAGACTCAATTTCCAAATTTTATATCAGAGCTTTACCCAACACAAGCGTCGCGATAAAGTTGAATTGGGAAATCTAGGGAGTCTGGCGATGGAGGTTCAATAGCAGCCAATTTCCAAATTTGATGCTATTTTACCTGTGATGGGTAAGTCTCTGAGATAAAGCTTGGATTATCTCCTCTTCTGGATAAATCTGGCGACCCTGATTCAAACATCGAATGGATTTAATATAAATATACTAACTGGGCTACCCGACGTTGCCCAGGGAAAAAAAAATATCCAAATATTACAACACAGGAATGCAATAAAACATAGCACATCATCACAATGTGGCAACGGTCGTGTCAAGTAAGGTAAATGAAGGATCAATAAAAAGGGGTGTAGACTTACCATCTCCTACTGGTAATGGTGCAGATCGATGTATCTGGTAAGAAGTGCTATGAGAAGATACATCTCCAGTGACTGCGACAGGAATATTGTGCACACTGGATGCACAAGTAGAAGAAGAACGGCCGGAGCTCGTGGCTATACCTGTTGATCCACCACCACCACTGCTATTGCCGCCACTGCTATTGCCTCCACTGCCACTCGCTCCAGATGATCCACTGTTAGAAGCACCACCATCTTCTCTTGCCTTTAAGACAACAATTGGTTTTTCAGGCTGTTTGCCTCCAGGCATGTTGCCTCCACTCAAAGATGAGCCACTATTAATAGAAATCTGAAAAATAAAAAAAAGATACATCAGATATGCTATCCCGCAGTGTTCAAGAAAATTGTGTTTATAGAAATTGCACTATTAACATATTGCTAAGTTAGCAGGATGTTGAAAATGAAAAATAGCTGAAAACGGTGAACAATTTTCGTTCCAGTAAATTCTTTTTAATTCTTAACCTTTTTGTAATTTTAAAGATCTCAGTAAATATGTATGTCGGTGAATTGTATATCAATGAATCTTACATCGCGATAAATGTCGGTAATTTGCTATCGGTGAACCTGCCAGCTTCCATTGAAAATGGCTTAAACAGCCGTTACATGTACATCAGAAGGCATACACCAATACACAAGGCGGAACTATGTTCATAAAAGTGTTAATTTTAAAATTTTAAGTTTTTTTTTAAATTTTGATGTTTGAGAATTCAATATTTTTCATTTTTAATAGTTTATATTGCTAAGGATTTTTATTTTGAATAAATTTTTCACAACTTGAATTTAAAAAAAAATGAAATAGCATCAATCTGCTTAATTTTCTAGGAAGTGCTACATAGATATTTACCAAATTTATATTAATCTGGCACAAGGACATGATAATGGAGCACATGAGAGGCTCAAACTCACAATAATGGCCTGCAGGGCTAGCTTGTTAACCATCAGCAGCAGGGTTGCCGGATTGGATTACAAAGGGAGATAATCTGAGCGTTATCTCAGACTTACCCATTACAGGCATTGGAATAGTTTTGAATTTGGAAATCAAGAGTCTGGAGACAGAGGTTCAGTGCTGGTATTGAACCTTTTCCTCCAAACTCACTCGATTTCTAAATCCGATGTCATTCCAATGCCTGTGTTGGGCAAGTTTCTGAGATAAAGTTTGGGTTATTTCCTCTTGTTAGCCCAATCTAGCAACCCTGCTCTACAGTAGGTACAGCATTTTTTTTTTTTTCATAATTGACCATGCCAATTCACCAGCACGAATAATGAAAAAAAATCTTTGATTTTATATTTCTTACAAGATTTGAAAGACTTCAAGTAAAGCCCACAGGGTGTGACAAAGATTTACCCATCAGTTTTTCCAATCTATTCAAAATTGAATAGAGGCATGTATAAATGATGGGTAAATCTGTATGTTGTATTCTGAGATAACCGATTAGTGTAGATTTTAGAATAAAGTACATAAATTATGGCTGTTCTATTAAAAGACAGATCTTACAAGGTCTGCAGAATGTGGCTTAGCCAAAATTGTTGGAGTCTTGGAAGTCAAAGAGCCAGTGCTTCCTGAATCTTGAAATTCTCGATCACTCCGTTCCTGGATGAAATCCTAAAAAATAAAAATTTTAAATCAATTAAAAAAAATGATAAAAACAGCAACAAATGCTAATAATTCCAGTCAGAGCAAGAATTGAACCAATATTTTATTGGCTACTGGCAGCATCAATTTAAAAATGGAAACAAAGATATGTTAGTAGCAAAAACAACATGAGGAGGAGAAATTAATGATAGATTGATTGATTTGTTTAGCGGCATATCAACCCTTGATGGGTCATTTCCGAAATCAGCTTATAACTCCGAAGGTCAGAGATTTTTTTATTGTTTTTAATAGAGTCTTGCGACTTTGGTGAAAGGTTTTTGGGGTTTTTATTTTTAAAAGAGTCTTGCAACTTTGGTGAAAGAACAGGTGGCCTGTTTGGGAGTGGGGGGTCTTACCCCTCTGCAGGAGAAGCGGTCAGTGTATTCTAGGCCCCAGCGACAGGGCCAGGCCCCTGTTTTTTTTTTTGGGGGGGGGGTCTTACCCCTCTGCATGGGGATGCAGTCGGCGTATTCTGGGTTCAAGCAAACAGGGCTGGGAGAAATTATGGATATATCAATACAAAAGATGGCTATAAACCAGATTGATACGTGTAAATGAGTTGTTTTCAAACAATAGATGAGAAAAGTAGTCTCGTTTCTAAGAATGTTGATAGTGAAGAATCCCTCTGAATTGTCCCAAGCAGATATATGTGCCTCTAGTAGCAGGTTAACTTACTCTTGAATTGCTAAGAAAAAAAACTTATTTGAAAGTACGGATATAACAAGGATCAAAATTAACGTTTTTCGTCATCCCATGGACGGTAAAAATGGGTTCATGAATAACATATCTCCTCCGGGACGGAAATGATTTTTTTTTTTTTTTTTTTTAAATTGCTCTAGCAAATTATTAACTGAACCGAGGGAGGGGGATATAAAGAGTGAAAAGGTATACAGTTACATACATATACCCTTATATGTATGTAACTGTGAAAGCAGTGACCAACTGGTGGCTGCAGGGCACATAGACGTCAGTTCAAAGACTGAGTACTGGAGTTTAAATAAATATGATTTTTTTATTTCCTCAGCATTTTAATGGTGTTTTTATTATGCTACTAACAATAACAAAGTAAAGAAACAACATTTTGATTTCGGGACAGTTCACATTTCCTCGGGACGGTTGAAATTGTATTGTCATGGAAAAAGTTAGTATGATTAGTGTGGTTAATTCAATTCATTCCAAAATTTTCCATAATGTTCAAAACCACACAGTTCAAGGTCTTATTATAATTTAATGTGTTTTTGTTTTCAGCTTATACTTAGTTACATTAATTTGTACAGCAATACCATATCCATACTACATCAAACAAACCCTGCATTAATCGAGGTATTTCTGTAATTATCAGTAATATATTATAGCCGTCAAGTGGTACTATATGACCCAAAGCAAGTACATAACCCTGTTTTAGTCTGCAAAGGAAAATATATCTTCTTTCCAAGCAGAATATGTTGTGCAAGTAGATTACTTAGCAAAAGAGATATTTAGAACCCATTATTATTGGGAGCCAACATAATCACAGACAACAATTCACCGACATGTAAAATTCATCAAGATACAATTCACCAACATACATATTTACCAAGATCTTTAAAATTACAAAAAGGTTTACACTGGAAACAACTTTTTCAAAGACAAACATCTGTTTCTAAACATGAAAAATATAATTTGTAGATTGAAAAATTTTCCATTGATTTTTTTTTTTTTTTTTTTTTTTTTTTTACAAATAATGGGATAAATATTTCTTACAATAAAAATAATTCTTATACATGTTCTCATCATATATCGCTTTTTCGTCAAAAGTTTAAGAAGTACAGAAATAGCTGAAAATGGCATGGGCCCTCTGCCGAACGATTGTGTGAGAAAATTAAGTTACCTTGATGAAAATGCTATCAGTAACCATAAATTCATGATTTAAAAAAACAAAAATAAAAACAAGCTTGAATGTGGCTGGACACATTTTTTTACCCCCCCCCCCATAATGTTTTTAGTGTGTGTGGGGGGGGGGTTTCAACTTGCAATGTAAGTTTATCTTAAATTGATCTCTTAGATCCCACTAAAAACATATTATGGGGGGGGGGGATTTTCAAAAAAAACAAAAAAAAACATTTCCTTTCCATTGAAGGGAGTGTGTGTGCAAAATTTCCAGTTGCGTTAGGGCTGGGCGAAGTCCGGATACATAGATAGATACATATAAATGTCTGAACACATGAATAACCTAAACCCAGCAACAGTCTTCAAACTGGTCTTTTGTGGGTAGAAGTAATTAAAAAAAAGAGATCAGAACAGCACCGTTCAATTATTTAAATAGGTAAAAAGTAAAGAGACCAGGACTTTATTCCTACAAGTTCTTATGACGACCCCCTTTGCAGGATGCAAGTCCACTGAAGGGATACCTCCACCCTAATCACACAACTTAGAGTGTCCTCAATTAGCTGCTGAGTGCACAGGGAAATCTTTCCAAATGAAGAGTTTTCCACACTCTTCACTCATACCGGGAATCAAACCAGAGACCTTCTGCATGTGCGGCAGACATGCTAACCATTACACTATCCAAGTGGACATATTTAAATAGAGCAACTGGAAAAGAATCTCAAACAAAAAAGCCTCAACATACCTAACAACCACATCCCTCCAAACAAGATTTATTTCGAAATATAAAATATTATACCTATCTATATTACAATAAATAGTTGGTACAATTGTAAAAGGGGACCCAAATTTGACACGATCGATTCAGTCAATTTTGCAGGTTATACCGCTTGTTTACCTTGTGGTCCAATTATCAAGAATGTAATTTAATATTTTGATTTTTTTTTAAATCAATTTAAATTTCAATTCTTTTTTATAGACAAAATTGTAGTAGAAAAGGTCTCTTTCAAACGGGAGGACCACAGGGCACAAAGTCTCTTT
>VCCN01000071.1:3894554-3907493 GCA_006491835.1 Architeuthis dux
TACTACACTTTGATCTTAGCCAAAAGGCTGCAAAGCGATCGTGATCTCTTCTACAATTGTACAAGTCAAATGGCATGTCAAAGTTGCAACACTGGAATGATACCTTCAAGGGACACCTCCTCGCTTATCCCTGGTAAGCTATCACCACTGTCACAAAATCCGAGACACTACCAACGTAATTCACAGTACAAGTACAACTCCAACGTAGCTTCGATAGGCCAGCCTAGCACGACTGACCAAAGTGTCGCCACCTGGCCTTTTATAGCCAAAAGCTTGCCACATCCAGGTTGCTAGTGCTCCACATACAGGTCACTGACAAAGACACGTTCATTCGGCTTTTGCTACCTGGACCTTCCACAAAACACAGGTCATGCGTCGTCTTTTTGCTTTGGGAAAGTCCACTTCCACGCCACAATCTTTGCCAAATGACTTTTATTTTTCTAACAAGTCAAAGATCTTACTAGAATTTGATCAAAATCCCTTTAGACTTATTTGTTTTTAAAATTTAATATTAAGTTTTTCTTCCTTTACCCTTCACCACAACACTGATCATATTTCTTAAATGAAGAACTCATTATTAATAGGTGTTTTTCAAGTCAGTCATTGGGATGTAAATAAAATTAAGAATTTAACTCTTAAATTCATACAAAGAAAATAGAATGTCAATTTCAAGGGAAATAACTGATTGAAATTATCTCCCTTTGACCATTTGGTGATTTCTTTTTGTCTTTTATTCAATTCACAGAAGAGTTCCTCTATTTTTTTATGGTATTCATTGAAAAGTTCCACTGTTAATTACAAGCGGTTACAAATGGTTTATGAATTTAAGAGTAAAGGAGTTTGGTACTGCACTTTCGTCTACATCACTTTGGCGAATATCAGTTTTGTCTAAAATCACTTTTGTCCCAACAATATCTCAATGAATTTCAATGATATTTTGTCGAATGGTGGGCCATTGGCTAAGGAAAAATTGATGAAATTTTGGAGTGGATTGATTGAGAGGAAAAAAATTCCAGGATCCATCCCAAAATTTAATTTAAAAAATCTCAATCAAAACAAAATCCCTGGATCCACCACAAAATTTCACCAATTCTTCCTTAGCCCATGGCCAACTATTCGAAATGTCATTGAAATTCATTGAGAACTTTTGGAGATATTGTGATTCAGGCAAAAGTGATATTTGCTAAAGTTTAAAATTACAGCAAGCAAATTTAAAAATGCAGCAAGGAAATTAAAAACAACGGCAAGAAAACTGAATCAATGACCATGAATAATCAGTTACAGTTACTGCTTCACAGAAGAGTTCCTCTGTCAATTACAAGTGGTTACAAGCAGTCCATAAATATAAGAGTTAATCTCTTCTTTCAACTGCTTGTAGAAACAAGTCACTTCAGATTAGGCAAGTGCCTAGATTAGTAAGGTCAACTACACTAAACTTATATCTACTCCTTGAGATGCTCTTGAATAAGAGGCTAACAACCAATAAAGACTATACCTTTTCCCGAGCAAATTAAAAACTACAGCATGCAAATCAAAGACTACTACAAGCAAATTAAAAACCAAGGCGACTAAGGTTCATACTTGAAAATTATGAGCGTTAGCTTTTGGTGGGGGGGACTAACTAAAAAGGCCCATGAATTTTATTTAAGAGACAAGTTTCAACTAATTTAAATGAAAAAATTAACATTTGCAGCGATTTTCAATCGCTTCAAGTGATAATTTTTTCAGTATCAGTAATTATTTGATTATTCTTGTTCATCAATTCAGTTTTCTTGCCATTGTTTTTAATTTGCTTGCTTTTTTTTAAAAATAAAGCAAGCAAATTAAAAACAATGACAAGAAAACTGAATCAATGAACAAGAATAATCAAATAATTACATTTACTACTTCAATCACTGCAAATGCTTTATTTTTTAGTTAAATTAGTTGAAACTTGTCTCTTAAAGAAAATTCATGGGTCTTTTTCGTTAGTCCCCTACCAAAAGCTAACGCCCATAATTTTCAAGTACGACCCCCCCCCCCCAGATTAAATTGCATTTCTTTTCTCTAAATGTCCTTTATTGATGATTAATTTAGACCTTAGTCTATTTTCACTTTAAAAGTGTCTGTGTTCATCAAAGCTCCTCACTAATGAAAATAAAGCAAACTAGCATTCCAAGAGAAATTATGAATCACGGCGACCCATATATGCTGTGTTGTGGGGGATCAATTAAAAAGTTGGAAAAAGGGGTGATCAATTAAAAAGTTATTTCTCTCGCCTTTTGTTGGGCATTAAAAAGTTCAAATTTTCAAAAAAACAAGCATGAACGCTGCTGGACACAAACTAAGGGAACAATTTAGCATAAACTTACATCAAAAACTGAACCTATTTAGGAGGTGAATTCAAAATAAAAAACAAAAAAAAAGAATTCTCCCTACTCATTTAGGGGAGAGTGTGTACAAAATTTCAAGTTTCTACTATGAAGGTTAGGGCTGGGTGAAGTGCAGATACTTAGATATAAATGTCAGAACACATGAATAACCTAAACCCAGCAACAAACCAGTGTTGTGGGTAGCCGTGATTAAAAGATTTGAAATCATTGCCATATAACATTTCTGGTCCAGTTAACAACTTTTAATTAGTCATGGAGCAAATTATACCAAACTAACAGCAGTAGAGACATTAATCCACTGTACACTCATTGGTTATAATCTAGCATTTGTTTCTTATAAAATTATTATAGTGACTGATTACAAAAATGTGTTAGTTTGAGAGGAGCTGCTAATATTCAATGTTTTTGGATTATCCCCATCTGTTCATAGATTAAATAAGCAGAACCAGACCAACAAGTTTTGCACCAGATAAAAACTCACCTTGAAAAAAAAGGTAGATGAACTGACAGAAATATTGTATAAAAACAACATAGCAGAAGTGTTTTTTTGTTTTGTTCTTTGAATTAGATATGCAATTTCTGGGCTTGAACCCAAACCTACAAATTAGCTAAAACAGGGGTCGGCAACCATTTTGTCTCTGCAGTCCGGATTGTGTATTAATGAGTGGAAGGTGGGCAAGATAGATGCCATAAAAAGCTTGAAACATGGGAATTATCCATTTAAATACATTTAGTTACATTTTGCCTCAAATCAATGAATAATGCATGCTGGGAAATCATTTGTGCTTAATCAAGGAGGCAATTAGTAATCAAAGAATTCATTGTCGTATTTATTTCAATCAAGGCATCTTTTGAATCTATTAAAAAAACACAAACAGTAAACATAGTATCCCAATATTTGCTCATGGGCTATAGATTGCCTACCCCTGAACTAAAATAATCATATTACACTACAATTGTTCGAACATATGAATTCATTTTTCTCTCTTACTGTTATCAAAATCAGATATCTAAGCAGAATAATTCCACCCAACAAGTTTCTTCATTCTTAACAACTGGAAGAGATCAATAATTCCATAAAATTACAATTATATTTCAATTAAGAGAAACTAAAGTAAAAACCAATAAAATGAGACCAAAAACTCTAAGTAAATGTTGGTTGTCGACACAAAGCTAGAGCATAACCTAACTCTTATATTCATGGACCGCTTGTAACCACTTGTATTGACAATGGAACTTTTCAATGAATAGAATTAAAAATAATAGAACTTTTCTGTAAATTGAATACACAAATTAGCAAAGTAGGACGATTTAACCATCAAAAATGGATTGCATCATAAGGACTGATTTGACCGATCACCACCAAAAAGCTAACATTCTTTTACTTTAGTACTAAGCTAGCACAGCAATGACTGTTTGAGTTTTAAACGATTATTTTATTTTATTTTTTTTTATTAAATCAAGTATTGTAAACCATTTTTATTAAATACCCTTATTTATTAAATATCCTTATCTTAATTTTTAGTAGTTTTTTGGGGTTTTTTTAAATCACAGTGTGTAAAATGGTTTACAATAAACGAATAAAACAATAACACTGCCGTGCTGGCCTTACTGAAATTGTGATTAAACAAACTAAAAATTAGGATGAATGTAAATAGCAGTCAAAAATTAATAAAAATGGTTTACAATACTTGATTTAATAAAAAAATATTTTTTTAATAAAACTCAGTCAGTGCTGTGCCAGCTTAGTATGAAAGTAAACAATGTTAGCTTGTTAGCTTTTTAGCAGTGATCAGTTAAATCAGTCCTTATGATGCAATCCAGTTTTGACGGTTAAGTTGTCCTACTTTGCCAATTTGTGTATTCAATTCCCAGAAGTGTTCCATTATTTTTAATTCTATTCATTGAAGAGTTCCATTGCCAATACAAGCGGTCCATGGATATAAGAGTTAAGTTATGCTCTAGCTTTGTGTTAGGCAACCAACATTTACTTAGAGAGTTTTTGGTCTCATCAGTCCTTATGATGCAATCCATTTTTGACGGTTAATTCGTCTTACTTTGCCAACAAATTTTTAAAATTTAACTAAAAGGTCAAAGGGGGATAATTTCAATCAGGAGTTATCTTCCTTGATAAATTTACCTTTCTTTAAAAAAAAATGTCATGAATTTAACAGTTAAAAAGGTTCAAGGATGAAGTTTAAAATCTAGAAAGAAAATTGTGATAAAAACAAATAATCACAATAGCATGCCCCCCCCCCCCACAAAAAAACCCCTGTTTACTTAAGAGTAACTTCCCTTAAACAAAGGAGCTTATTACTGTGAAAGCTTATACTGGATCTCCAACAACATTACACTTAGCAATTAAAAGAGAGAGGGTAAAAAGAGCCATCCCAAAACAGTACATTATCAGAGAGTTACTCACTTGAATTTAATGATTAAGCAGGACTATGTTACCAACATGCTATAGCCCTAAGCTTTGTTTTTTTTTTTGTCCAACACATCTCTATAATACACTTTTCGGTAGGTCTGTCGGTCAGTTCCGATTACATTAAACAACAGAAAGAGGGGGGTGTTATTAAAAGTTTTTTTAAAAATAAATGAATCCTTGATTTAATAAATCTCTACATAAAATCTTTTGAAAAATCTTACATTTATTTCTGATGAATTTTAATTATACAAACAGATGTATACACATGTATGGGTTTTTCTATTGTTTGTCAGAATGATTATACTAGAAATTAAAACATATTCTCATTGATTCTATTTAGAGTCTTAACACATTGTAATTAGCACAAAAAAGAGGATTTTTAGATATGTCCAACACATCTCTATTAGACACTTTTCGGTCTGTCAGTTGGTTCCGTTTATGCAAACAATAGAAAGAGGAAGGTGGGGGTATTATCCAGCTGCTATAATGTCAAAAAGAGAACGTATAATGTCATTAAAGACATCTACTCTGATCAATGGATGATGTATCAAACGTTTGTTTTTACAGTGTTGCCAAGTATCATTTGTTATTAATAGCTATGTCTTCAGAAATGGTTAAACTTTTCAATTTCCAGCTAACTTTATAGCTAAAAATGTTATATATACTCATTTAAAGCCCACTTATCAAATAAAACCATACACTAAGTCCCAGAACAAATTATTGATAAAAATTGTACACTTACTTTAATTTAAACTTACTATGTTTTTTTTTAATAGCCAGATTTTCAGGTGAACCATCCTCACTTTCCTCTTCCTGCTACTACAACTAGTAATGCTACTACTACTTCATTTAGAATCCCTTTAAAAGCGGAAATCACAGATATGGACATAAGGATGGTGGATGCATCGTTGAACTTATGGTTCTTGTTATAATGAATGAACCTTGCAACATTTCTTTCATGCCTGTGTAAGTTTATTTTTATGATTTTATTTTTAAGTCCTCCAATTTCAAGTATACATTGTTATCTATCTATTACTGATACTATTGTTCGGACTGAGATCCTCATCTTGGTTGTCATTTTCACAACGTTTCGGCCGATGTACCCTCCGGCCTTCTTCAGGTGTCAAGTATACATTGTTATCTAATTCTGCTTATCCTGTAGTTCCTTTCATATTTAAAAATTTGAACATGTATTCAGTGTACAAATTATTCTTTCAATTTTCAACTAGCCACCATTCCACAACAGGAACTTCTACTGAGCTGAAAATTTGTTCACGTGGATCGACTTTCTATGTAGATTTTGAAAATGTTATCAGCCTAGCCCAAGAAAATATCATTTTTTTTCAGAAAAAAGATGTTAAAGTGGGCTCCAAATTTCATTGGTATTTCAGGGAAGCCATTTTTAAGTAGTCATAACCCGGAACCTTACACATGGCAATATATCAAATGAAAATAATCCAGTGGAATTTTTATTTTAACACACTTAGTTTAGTTTCTGCGGCTGGCCAAAAAATTAGCAGACTCCCCTCCCACCCCAAGCTATTTCCCCCATAACTTCCAAACTACATAGAATAGTGGTAAAATGAAGCCAGAAATGGCTTATTTGGGTGGAAAACTACTGGGATACTAGATTTCAGCTAGATATATTCTTAAATACCAAAGTTATGAAGGACTGAAGTTGGCAAAAGCATGCTTGCGACTCGCGACATGAAAATTAAAGCAGCTGAATCTTTCATTCAATCAAGCTGAAATTTTCTGAGTTGATTTATCTCTAGAAAAGGGGTCACCTGGTGAGATTCCATGGGTTATAATGCTTTAATTTATTGATACTCATATACTCGGTTGGAATTCTTCTGAAAAGAATCCTCTGAAAAGTGTGGCAGTTTAGCCAAGTTAAATATGAGTAGGACCTTTTAAATTTTAAAGGATAGATTGAACTATAATTCAGCAAAATTTGAACCATTTTTTTAAACTGACTACATTACTTTTCATGTATTCATAAAACTTTGGGTTTTTACTGTAATGGTCCTATGTTTTGATCATCAGAAAAGTACTTAATGCTTTTAAACTATGTTTCAATCTTTTACACAAGGAAATGCATCAACTGAATATAATCCAGTGGAACTTTTATTTTAACACCCTTAGTTTAGTTTCTACGGCTGGCCAAACATTTAGCAACTCCCCCTAAAAAGCCGCCACCCCCCCACCCCCATTTTGAAGGAGCCATAACTCCTAAATCACCTAGAATATAGGTAACATAAAGTCAAAAATTTTTTTTTAGTTGAAAAACTACAGGGGTGCCAAATTTCAGCTAGATATCTTTTTTAATAGCATAGTTATGAAGTGTCAAATTTGTCAAATCATGCTTACAGCTCACAACATAAATTTAAGCAAATTTCAATTTGTCATAACTTCAGATCCGGTGGTTCAATCGAGTTGAAATTTTTAAGGTTGAATTTTCTCTAGAAAAAGGTATCACCTACTGAAATTTCATCAAAATCTAAGATGATGCCCATGGGACCATTAGGTGATTTGATATGGAATGATCCATATGCTCTCTCATATAAGATGTAGTTATTGGAATTTTGAATCCTAAAATAGCTTGAATTTGCATAATTTTCATATTTTATTCTAAGGTATTTTAAGCAAAGGATTATCAATAAGTAAACAATTTAAACAATCAGTTTTTAGCAGTCATTTTTAAAAAGGAACATCTTTACTTTAAATAATGCTACAAAATATAAAAATTAAAATTTCACAAGCCATTACTTTTGAGAAAGTAATATACACAAGAAACTATAGATCTATTATAATTCTCAATATATTGTAGCCAGATAATTTTCTATTTTATTCAAGTTACAAAATCTTCCTATAGTTGAGCCGCTTGGCCAAAGATTTCAAGCCAATGGTGCATTTTGTGATAAAAGCATATAATTTGGTACACTTATAGCCAAAGGCATTCAAAAAAAAAAATGTGGATATTGAGCCGTCATAAATTTACAATATTTAAAAATGGCTTCCAGCGGAAACTATCTTCAGATCAATTTTCTTATAAGTGATGGATATAATATATGAGGACATAATTAGTTCAATTTTTTACCATACATAGTTCTTGGGAATTGACATTAGGATAATACATACAAGTCATCGAAAATTCAAGATGGTGGCCATGGTTGGTTTGAAAATTGTAATTGCAATAAAGTGTAGATTAGTCTGATATGGATGATCTCGGTGTCAAATCATACATTTTTTTTAAATGATGCAGAATTCAAATTTGGAACTTCAGAATTGCCCAGAAACTTCCTTCTATCTCACAATTCAAAACTCAAAATAAGTGATAACAATAACTGCTAGGGGTCTATCGCAGGGAAGTTTATTCAGCACTTCCATTCAGTAACAGGGCTGTGCAGTCTAAGGCAGCTTGTTTTTAACTTGTACTGCCTAACACAACCCTTCTTACATTTGCAGGAGACAAGTTCATAGCGGGACAGGTCTGCATCTGGTAGGAATGTCCAGAAGGGTTCAAATACCCCTAAGATGTCTGACCAACCTCATCTACAGTGTGAAGGTAGTTCTGGTGTGGACACTACTATCTGATCCAACACATGACCTCCTTGGTACACTGCTCTTTTAACATGCTTCTCTATGGCAGCCTTTGTTGGAGGGATTGACTGCACATTGTGCCTCTTCACAAAAAGCTTCCTCCTTGCCTTATCTATTTCTGTGCATGTGCTGGTTCATGTAATGTATATGTATGTTAAATCAATAAACATGCTGAAGCAAGCTCCCAGCAGCCACTATTCCGTTTCCCCATCCCCAAAACACGCAGCAGAAGTGGGAACGGGGAAGGCTCTCTGCCAATAGCCCTGAGCAACACTTGTCTTGTTCAGTCTCTTTTCTTAACACGCTAAATACAGTTAGGCACCAAACATGTTCGAACTAAACACAGCTAGAACAGAAAGAACAATAAAGCAAATAAAGGCACTAAATACAAGATATTATAGTTTGGTCATACAGCAAGATAATAAACCATTCGATCGATTCATAATTTACCTCTGCCAACGACATATGTATTCACTCATGTTTGTCAACACAATATCTCCAAAAGTTCTCAATGAATTCCAATATTTTGTGGAAAGGTAGGTTATGGGCTAAGGAAGAATTGATCAAAGTTTTGAGGCGGAACCCGGAATTCTTTTTTGATTGAGAGATATTATGTCGATAGTCCAAAAATTGAATGAGCCTGCATCGTAACTATATATGAACTGATTTTCATTCGGTTTCTAGTTAGTATATAGCCGTGGCATATGTATGTGTTTTCTAGTTTCAGCTGTGTTGAACAGAATTTTAAGCAGTTTTAAAGTTGCCTATCCAGATTTATTTAAACTTTCTCATTTTTTAATCACTGCTACATACAACACTGGTTTAAATACTGTTGCTAGATTTAGGTTGTTCATGTGTTCAGACATTTATATGTATCTATGTATCTGGACTTTGCCCAGCCCTAACCATTCATAGTAGAAACTTGAAATTTTGCACATACACTCCCCTCAATGAGATGGGGAAATGGTTTTCTTGTTTTTTTTTAAATTCCCCACAAAATAGTTTTTTAGTGAGGGTTCAATTTGCAATGTAAGTTTATGCCAAATTAGTCCCTTAGTTTGTAACCAGCAGCATTCTGACTTGTTTTTTTTTAAATTTGGACTTTTTAGTGATCACTGCCCACCACCACTGTTTAATTTACAAGGTAAAAAGAAGCATATTATTAGGTGGCGATGATTCATAATTTCCCTTGGAATGCTAGTTCATCTTGCTATCCTTCTTGTCTAAGCTATAAACAGTTTAGATTTAATACTTGTGCACCAATTCAAAATCATTTCCACTAGAAAACTACCAGCCTTTTGGCTAAGATCAAAGTGTAGTATCTGTTCTTTGAAACCGCCATGGCCTCGAAGTTCAGAGAACCACAGCCCTTCGGGGCTCCTTGTGGCATGCTCGGGTATCGTCCTGGGAAAAGTTGCACAGGATATCTTGGCCAGCTAGTCGGGAGGCGATCACTATTAGCATGCTCAGGATTCATCCTGAGAAGCTTTTGGGATCTCCCCACCACCCCTATCCCAGTCCTCGTGGCATTTGTCTCAGTGACAGGGATTTGAGATTCTTCCCCCCTCAAGTCTCTAGTCACGGAGACATGGGATCCCCTCCCCCCTACTGAACTTGGCACTAAATGACCCACCTAGGGTCGATGTGCCGTTAAACAAAACAATCAATCAATCAAAACCTAGAAAACTAGTGTCTTTGACTCTCATTGACCGATATGAGGGTTCATATTCTAGACAAATACATTTGCTTATATAAATTGATAGGGTAAATTTACCTCCTTAATTTAGTATACTTATAATTACCTGACCGTGATGATATTTTACACATATCAAAGATAAGTCCATGGAAAAATAAGGTTCTCTGGTTAATACAATATTTTACATTGTGAAAAAATGTGGAGAATAGCTAGTTTATTACTAAGCAGCTGCATTTAATTTTTTTTTAAATGTTGCTACATTTCAGGCAATAAATGGATAGCAACAAGGTTTCTAGTTTTAAAACAAAAACATGTTTTACACCAGGGGTTCCCAACCTTTTCTATCTCGTTTACCCCTGGCAACTTTTCAAAAGTAAATTTACCCTCACCCTGTTTTGTTCAGTAATCTGAGTTTACACTAACATAATAAAGCAACCGACAAAAAGGAAGATTTTAAATACTGTTTTTAACATTTTTATTCTAAGTTCAAATAACAATAATAATAGCACAAAACAATGTTATTTATTGAATTATAATTTTTTTTTAAATAATAATAAATGCATTTAGAGAACACGTCCTTTCCTTAATACCTAAGTTCCCACTGGAAAAGGGCGCTTTAAAAAAAATGTGCAATCAATTGCAGTAAAAATATAAAATGTACATATCAAATGTACTTAATTTAGTATAGTTATAATTAAGAGCTTGATGATTTTTACACATACCAAAGATAAGTCCATGGAAAAATAAATTCTGTTTTTATTTGAAGAAAAAAAAAGGGGGGGGGGTTATGAGGTACCGTTCAAAAGTCTTACTTAGGAATATAAAAAAAAAATGTGAAATAAAGTAAAATATTGATGGGGTAAATTTACCCCAGGTTGGGAACCCTTGCTTTACACTTAGTCAAACTGGCACTACAGATATTTTTGTCAATAACATGAGTAATCAATCATTTTTTCAGCTAATGGCTTGTTTCCTTTAATTTGGTATTTATTGCTGCATGTTTGCACATTGACAATGTTGTTCGGCCATTTTGCTTAAAATCTCAACTCAAATATGGCGTCAAAGCAGTTTCATCTTTAAACCACACCAACAGCTTGAAATAATTTGGCTCAATAAAAAAATGGCCTGTATTTTATAGCTTTCGTAGAGCAGGAAAATACATATTTCTTTAAAGATAAAATAAAGATAATTATACATTGAACCAGCGTAAACTAGGTCACATGTATACCTAATATATTGAAGTGGCGTAAACTATTTTGATCATTTAATACAGTATTTTTAAACTTTAAAAACATACATTTCAATACATTTAACTACAATTCTGTCAATTACGGAACAAATGAAAGCAGAAAACTCGACCATTTAAAACTGTATTTTATTAAATTTAACTACAAAGGACATAAGTGAGGGTTACGTTTAGGTTTAGTGTCTGGGTGAGTATGCTGCATTATGTCTAGAATGATTCTTTCAATTAGTTAAACATTAAACAAAAACGCAGAGTTGGTTTTGACTCAACTGGCCTACCATAAGTTTGTAACGAAAAATAACCAAAAAAAATATAGAGAAAATACTTAGAGATCAATATTTTTCCAATATCATTTTTTTTTAATTCATTTTCATCACAAATTGCATTAGGGTTGGCTTATTGGAATTTTTTTTTTTTTTTTTAAATCTCTAAAAAAAATGTTGGTATTTTTTTTCTTCTTACGGAAAATAGCCATAAAATATAATCTTACAACTAAAACTAAACATTTGCCAAAAGCAATATTTTACTTTATTTTACATTTGTTTTATATTCCGAAGTAAGACTTTTCTCTTAAACTTTTTTTTTTCCAAATAAAAACAGAATTTATTTTTCCATGGACTTATCTTGGATATGTGTAAAAAATCATCAAGGTCAGGTAATTATAAGTATACTAAAATCGAGAATGGAATTTTTTAAATTTTAATTATGTTTTTAAAATCAGGTGTCGATTTCACGCTGAAAATGTTTGTTCATACTTAGAGGGTTAGGGTTTATTCTACGTTTAGCCAGCCATTTTAAGATGCTTTCACTATTCGTCATTGTTCGACCAAGTTCATGTAATGTCCAATTCTCTGTCAAAATATCTTGAGGATTTATTTAAAATATCGGCCAAAAAATATAAATGTAAAACACGGCACACAAAAGTGTGTGGAACTTTACAATCGTTATTAATACAATTGTCATTTGACAGTTTGAGTTACGTCCCTTTGTTTTTGTACTTTTTGTGCATCCGTAGTCGATTTCGACAATGGTTAAACAATTTGCGTTCACAAAACAAAGAATTGCCAATATATCTCCAGGTAAAACGATAGTAGTTTAGTACGCGCTCTTGGATATCCCGTCATTGTTATAAATTTTAAATCTAGCGCCAAAATATGTCAAAAATAGTATACGCCGTCCATATACCAAAATGGCGAGTTTACGCCGGTTCAATGTATAATTACCAAAATAAATAAAAACTTAGCTTAAAACCGGACGTAAAGATGCTACCTGGCTCGTCGGTTTTCGTTTAATTTTGGAATAAAAACAAGAAATAGTTTGGGACCAGATTTAAAATTTGTATTGTTTGCAGGTGTAAATTATTTTCTAAATTCTTTCGGATTTTTAACCATTTCTGATTCGAGAGTAAACTTAACTAAAAACAACCTTCTCTAACAGATTTGCATGTTGTATTTCGACGTTTCATTTTTCACTCGAAGTGAACTACCAAAATAAGTCATTAGTCAACCATTAAAAACGAAAGTCTCCACATGTGTGACTAGACTAGAAAATTCGTAGAAAAATCGATAACTTTAAAAAAAAAAAAAAAAAAAAA
>VCCN01000071.1:3926761-3937458 GCA_006491835.1 Architeuthis dux
AATTGTTAATTATTAAGGCAGTAGAAATGCAATCAAACCATACAAATATTCAGTTTGTCTTCAAAAAAGATTAAAAACATTCAACAACAACAATGTAGATTACTCTCATTTTTTTTTTCTGTTTTTAATTTTAATTTTAATTTTTTTTAAAATAAAAAGACTTTTTCAAAAATACAACTGATTAATTAGAATTACTTTACCAAAGCATTTGGAGATGGGAGAACTTATGCCTGAAGGGGTAGCTGAATCATCTACTCTAATAATGAACAGTGTGATTTTCTTGGTTTGCTGTCCGTAACACTTGACTCTTCCACTCGGGTAAAAATCTTGTTGATAAAAATACCTCCTACTCACCATTTGAAACTATGGACTCTTTAACTAAAACAAATTCACTTTTATTTATTTTTTTTTTTTTTATTTTCTTAAATCATTTTATAGAAATTCAAATATATCCATGAATTTTTTTTCACAGGCATTAAACTTGTGTTCCATTATAATTGCATGTTTTAAAAATTCTTTTCCTCATTTTCTAATTTCAGAAGAAAAATCCAAACCCAAACTATGCACTCTGCCCGGTAAACAAATTCATATTTTTTTTTCTAAAAATACAAATAAAAACATCTCAATCCAAATATATCCGTTGATTATATGAAAAGAAAAAAATTGATCAGGAAGCACGTCATATAGCAATGATCAGCAAGCTAATCATGCTGGCTGTTGTTAGTGGATTCAATCCTCATTGGATCTCCCACTATTGATGGTTTGATACAAAACTGCTCTGTTAATAACTGATATGAAAAAAAACCAGATCAGGATGCACGTCTATAGCAATGATCAGAAGCTAATCTTGCTGGCCGTTGTTAGTGGGTTCAATCCTCATCGGATCTCACAGTATAGATGGTCTGATACCAACTCATGCTAAGTTATTATACTTATAAAATGAACAGTGTGATTTTCTTCGCTGACCATAACACTTGACTCATCCACTCAGGGGTAAAGTTTTGCTGATAAAAATATCTCTTACCCACCATTTGAAACTATTAAAAACATTTAACAACAGCAATGTAGAATACTCTCAATTTTTTTTTTTTTTTTTTCTTTCTTAAAAATCATTTCATAAAAATTCAAATATATCTGTGAATTCTTTTCACAGGTATTATCTAAGTGTTCCACTATAATTGCATGTTTAAAAATTCCTTTCCTCATTTTCTAATTTCAGAAAAGAATCCAAATTTTATAATAAATATTTTTCAATATTTTTCATAGTTCACTATTTTTTTGTTTTTCTTAAATCATTTCATAGAAATTCAAATATAACTGTGAATTCTTTTCACAGGTATTAACTAGTGTTCCACCATAATTGCATGTTTAAAAATTCCTTTCCTCATTTTCTAATTTCAGAAGAAAAATCCAAACCCAAAAAGTCCAAAACTCCAGCCAGTAGCAAGAAAACTGTTCCTCCTATTCCACTCGATCCTCTTGGCAGACCGGTTTTTCCCCTCTCCATTGGAGACCTCACAATACACAGTCTGGGCGAAGTGAGTTCTTATATCATAAATAGTTTTACAAAAATACTAATTTCTGGAACTGCAGCCAGGGTTGTGAGTTTTGGCTACATGGGGAGATAATCCAAGCTTTATATCATAGACGTACCCAACACAGGCATTGGAATAGCGTCGGATTTGGAAATCGAGCTAGTCTGGAACCAGAGGTTCAATAGCAGCCTCTTGGGGTTTAAATGTCAGCTTTCCACTCTCTGAATATGAAAATCCAACAATCTCTGTGGAAGCATTGCACTCTCAACATTCTTTCACTCAGGGTAAGGAAAAATGGTTAGCTCCATAGTTCCCTCTAAACTGTGCGTGCGCACTCACATTTTGCAAACAGTGCACAAAGGAAATTAATGTGCGCACAAAAGATTTCAAATTCTGTAGATAGCTTACTGAGTTTTTATTGAAAAAATATTGATTCACTACATCGAATTCAAAAGTGTATACATACTTTCGTCACTGGAAATAAATTGCATAATTTAAGATTTTTGTGCACATTGACTACTAGAAATTAGAGGGAACATTGGTTGCCTCTTTTCATAACCTTTTTATTGTTAGAAATTTATTATGTGAACAGCAGGGTTGCCAAAACCAACTAACAAACAGATGTGACCAAATACATATACCTCTTTTCAACTTCGTTGACAGAGCTAAATAACAATGACAATGGATCTTTTTCAGGAAAAAGGACGAGTCTTGATACTATGTATATTTTTTATAAAAAATCACTAGTATTCCAAGGCAAACTATGAATCACCGCCACCCATATATGCTGTGTTGGGGGTGATTAATTACAAAGTTGGAAAAAGGTGATCAATGAATAAGTTACTTCTCTCACCTTTTGTTGGGCAGATCTAAAAAAGGTTTGAATTTTCAAAAAAAACAAGCAGGCACAAATTAGTGACCAATTTAGCATAAACTTACATTGCATATTGAACTAAAAACCTATTTTGGGGGCGGAAAACAAAAAAAACAACATTTTCCCTACCCAGGGGAGTGTATGTGCAAAATTTCAAGTTTCTACTATGAACAATTAGGGCTGGGCAAAGTCCAGATACATCGATAGATATAAATGTCAGAATACATGAATAACCTAAACCCAGCAATAAACCAGTGTTGTAAGTAGCAGTGATTAATAATTCAACATAAAGTCCTTTATGGGTCAATAATCTATCTCTATGTGACATAATACATCCCCAAACCAGTCCAGTTGAGAAATTTTACTTTTTTACCTACAAAAAAAGAAAATATTTTGGAGGGCCCCTAATATCTTGGGGCCCTGTGCAGCTATACTGTTGTACTAAATGTAAATTACACTTCACGGTGCCAATAAAATGTTTTTGCATGCCACCTTGGACACACGTGCCATAGGTTCACCACCCCTGATTTATCTGGGTGCTCCTCTTTCTAGAATGTTGTTCCTTTGTATTCCCTTATGCATTTCGTTATGCATTTCGTTTCTATTTTGTAGATTGTTCCTGATCGTCCTAATTTCCATACGGCCGACTACATCTTCCCAGTTGGTTTTTGCAGTACTCGACTTTATGTCAGCACAAGAAGTCTTGAACAGAAATGTCTCTACACCTGCAGTATTTCTGATGATGGCAGTGGACCCCTGGTATGTCACAGAATCTTGTAAATCAGCTCACTGGAAAATGTAATAAAAGATGGGGGCGGAAAAGGGTATATTCCAGGGCTGTGGGGTCGGTCATTGAGGGTTACTGGAGTCGAAGTCAGAGTCAGTAAAAATATACTGACTCCGACTCCAACTCTGAATAAATGTAAATTGCAACATTACTACTTGAAAACCCGCCCAATAGATTGGTTTTCGAGCTACATCCTGCGGAAGGCCTGCCTGAATGTAAATAAACCCTCCGCAAAACCTTAAAAAATTAATTTTTCAAAACTGACAAATTTCCTGAGAAAACGGAAGTCTTATGGATTGAAAGCACCAAAAATTACTTGCAAATTTTGTGTAACCCTTGGTTATACGGATGTAAATGGTACTTAAACAATGTATTAAAGGTTCAAGAAAGTATATTTTTTATTAAAAAGTATAATTAAATACCATAGCTGGAAATCTAGCCAATTTTAGCCAATTTTAGCCAATTTAAAGCCGTCGGAGTGGAGGTACCAGAAATTGAGGAGTCTGAGTCATATGTTTTGTGTCCGACACAACAGCCCTGGTATATTCTGAATATATCTTAATGGCAACCCTTTTACACGATAGGCATTCCACCCGCCATTTGTAGAGTAAGCAAGTACGACCCACTGTATGATCCAGATTTCAGATGGTGCACTTGACCGTTAACAGAGTTGCATGACCTGACCCCAGGGTGGCACATTGGAGTAAGCCCTAGTGAATAATGATACCGTCTTTTTATATGGGAACAGTAAGTTGTGTCTACTTAAAACAATTGTACTGCACCATTATCGTTTATTGACTATAAGGTTCCAACTTTCAAACCCCCTCGCCCTCAGTGAGAAGACCGGATCCAGGGGTGGGGTAAAGGTTGCCTTGGGTTACAGTACTTTCGCCTACATCGCTTTAGCAAAAATCAGTTTTGTCTAAATTACAATTTTTTTTTCGATTGAAAGGGAAAGAAATTCCAGGATCCGCCCCAAAATTTAATAAAAAATATCTCTCAATCGTAAAGAATTCCTGGATCCAGCCCAAAATTTCATCAATTCTTCATTCAACAAAATATTATTGAAATTCATTGAGAACTTTTGGAGATATTGTGGGGACAAAAGTGATTTTAGACAAAACTGATATTTGCTAAACTGATGTAGAGCGGAAGTGCTGTACCCCAGTTGCCTTATACACCGAAATATATGGTATTTGTTCTAATTATTTGTTTATCAGGATAATCATTAATATGATAGCTTGCAAGAAAACATTATTTTTTTAAAAATTTTAATTAGTAAAAAAAACAGGATTATTTTATGAAAATTTTTAATTTTAAAAATCATTCAGTCAATTATATAATGTTTTGAAGTGTTAAAACTATTTAATTTTGAAATTTCTACATCTTACCTAGTTTGAAATCTCAGCAGACGATCAAAAACAAATAATCAGTGATTGTGATCCATCAGAATGTCACAGCAAATTATTACAACTGATTAATCAAGCCAGGTAAGTGAAAAACAGCATCATTTTTCCCCAAAGATCTCATATAATCAGCATTTTTGAAAATGTAGTTTTTTTTCTTGTTATAATTGCATATGGTTGCAAGGAAAATGGTTTGAAATAACAGCAATAACAGCTCGGACAATGTGTGTATATATAAGGAGTGTTTATTTTAAAATGAGAAATCCAGGGTCCGCCACCTTGGAAACTTAACAAAACAGATAACCGGCAAACATAAACATTCAATTACTGTTTATTTGCTTGAAAAACAAAGGAAGACAATTTGAATTATCGAACAAGCCTTTCTTTCGTACTTTATTATTTGCAAAAAACTCCTGTTAACTTTTTAAATAAATACCTCATTAAATACTACATTTAATTGATTGCCACCTTTTCTTCTTCTTTTTTTTTTTCATAAATCGTAAATATATGATGGATCGTACATACATACCCCGATTGTACTAAATTTAGTTAATCAGTGTTTTTTGTAAATAATAAAGTACAAAAGAAAGGCCTGTTCTGTAACTCGGATTGTCAGGAATATGAAAAGTCAGCCAAGTCCAGAATCGGCCAATAAACATCCAGGATAACTGTGGTCGGGAAACTGAAATTCGGGAAGATGAACCAGACCCATTATAAAGTACTAAAGTGTGTGTGTGTGTGTGAATATGAATATTTGTACTCCTAAAAGTCAAGAACTACACATCACAGAGGAAAAAGGCATATTCGAAATCAGCAATTCTCAAACTACTGCACTGTTCAATTTACAAGGTAAAAAGTAGCATATATAGGTGGCAGTGATTCACAATGCTATTTTATATGCTTTCAATCTATTTGACCTTCAAATTGCTTTCATGAACATTGCAGATTGTAACATTGTGTTTTACATTTTACATTTGCTGTTTGTAACATTGTTTTAAATTTTACATTTGCTGTTTGTAACATTATGTTTTACATTTGCTGTTTGTAACATGTTTTACGATTGCCATTTGTAACATTATGTTTTACATTTCACTTCACATTGATTTCAGGGGTTATGAGATTGTTCCAACACGAGGATCTGGACCTGAATTTTTCGGCCTGTCACATCCAATTGTTCAGAATCTGATTCAAAGCTGTCCGGGCGCACGCAAATGTACCGATTACAAGTGGATAAAATTTGAAGTCAGCAAGACTGAAAATATCAGCTTTCCACTCTCTGAATATGAAAATCCAACAATCTCTGTGGAAGCATTGCACTCTCAACACTCTTTCACTCAGGGTAAGGAAAAATGGTTAGCTCCATAGTTCCCTCTAAACTGTGCGCACGCACTCACATTTTGCAAACAGTGCACAAAGGAAATTAACATGCGCACAAAAGATTTCAAATTCTGTAGATAGCTTACAGAATTTTTATTGAAAAAATATTGATTTACTACGTCGAATTCAAAAGTGCGCACTTACTTTCATCACTGGAAAAAGATTGCATAATTTAAGATTTTTGTGCACACTGACTACTAGAAATTAGAGGGAACATTGGTTGGCTCTTTTCATAACCTTTTTATTGCTTTTAATTGTTAGAAATTTATTATGTGAACAGCAGGATTGCCAGATTGGGCTACAAAGGGAGATAATCCGAGCTTTATCTCAGAGACTTACCCAACACAGGCATTGGGATAGTGTTGAATTTGTAAATCAAGCCAGTTTGGAGACAGAGGTTCAATAGCAGCCTCGGGATCCAGCACATTAGCTGGTAAGTTAATCACAGGGGATTTCATAGCATAAATGGCTATTTTATAGCCAAAATGAAACGATAAAACTCAGGTTCATCTGGTGTCGCTAATTTTTACAATGTTATTCAAAGCTTTTGAGGGCAATAAGTAAAATAAAATATTTTAAAATAAAGTTGTGTAGTAATTATCACTGAAAAAAAAACATAATAAAAAATAAATCTTAATTTTTTTGTTTGTTAATATTCTCAGAGATAAAAAAAACACGTTTTAAAAACAATGATTATAATCATTGTTTTTAATAAAATAATTTATATGCCGAAAAATACCAAAAAAACATTGCCATATCAAATTAAAACTATATATTTATTTATTTTTGGTAGAAATAGTTAAAACTACATATATACATTTTTTTTTTTTTTTTTTTTTTTTTTTTTTTTACAAAAATAAATATGTAGTTTTAATTTGATCAAAAGTTTCAATTAAAGAAAATATTAATGAACTTAAAACTATGTATTTATTTATTAATGCTGATGTTTTTGTTTTTTTGTATTCTTTCGGCATATAAGTTATTTATATATACTGTACTGTAACCCAGCAGCCTTTTGAGGCCCGCCTCAAGAGGCTGCTATTGAACCTCTGACTCCAGACTCACTCGATTTCCAAATTCAAAACTATCCCAATGCCTGTGTTGGGTAAGTCTCTGTTATAAAGCTCGGATTATCTCCCCATTGTTGCCAAATCTGGCAACACTGGCTGCAGTTCCTAAAATTTGTATTTTTGTCAAACTATTTATTATATATGAACTCACTTGCTCGATTTACAAATTTAACACTATTCCAATGCCCGTGTTGTGTGAATCTCTGAGATAAAGCTCGGATTATCTCTCTTTGTAGCCTAGCCTGGCAACCCTGGTGGACAGAAAACTTATTTTAGAATTTTAATATAGAATTAATTTTTAATCTGTCCAGTTGTGACATCAATGTAGATTGCCTTACTTTTTAATAGAAAAGATATAAATTAACAAATCTGAAATTTATACTCTAAGAATCAAAATATTTATTGATTGTTTTAATAAACATTTCATAGACATACTATTACCAAATTATTATTACTTTCAGGTTGTACAACTGCAGTTAAAGATAAGGTGTATAAGCCAAACATGGTGAGTTCTTGGGTTAAACCCAGTCTTCGTTCCTTACTGACTGAAGGCCATTCCCATAATTCCACTGAACTTGGTCACAAATAATTAACTCCCATGAAAATGCACTCATTACTAATTCTAGTCTGCCTGTGATTTTTCTTAATCTTTCAATCATTTTTCTACTTTTGATAATAAAATAGACTTAAACATAAAACCTCTTTTCTATCCTTCTTTGAAAATATTTTTCCAACTTTGTCTTCATTGCTTTTTATTTGTTTTCATTAATGAAGTTGAGGTTGTTTGAAAAAATCTAAATACAATAACGTTTGACCTTGAAAAAATGACTAATTGCTGTTACAAATAAAAATGAGAATATTTTCCATATCAATTGAGATTGAATTGTATTAAATCAGTGGTCTTGAAACTTTAACTACTTGGGGAACCCTTTTCAATAATTAAATTTTCTACAGAACCCCTTCAAAAAATAACTTTCCCTTCTACATATATTTACATATGTATGTAACTATTGGATTTTGGCCTTGTTTATGGAATTATCCGAATGTGTATAAACCCAAACAGACAATACACACTCAAATGGAAAAGTAAGAACAAAGCTTACTGAGGAAAAATAGACATATGAAGAACTACTGACTGAACAGCATCCGTGTCACGTAAATAATCAAGATGTTTTAAATAAATCCAATAGTTGCATACATATTTACATATGTATGTAACTATTGGATTTTAGCCTTGTTTATGGAATTATCCGAATGTGTATAAACCCAAATAGAAAATATACACTCGAATGGAAAAGTAAGAATGAAGCTTACTGAGGATAAATAGACATACAAACGACTACTTACTGAACAGCGAAATTTTAAATGGCAAATGTTGTTAATTTTTTCTTATATAAAAGGTACCGTTCATGTTAAACAAATAAAATAATGACATGTAAAAGCAGTGAAAGAATTGTTCATGCAATGAAGAATTATTACTTAGTATACTGTGGAAATGTCACTTTGTTTTGCAGAACCACTGGAAAGGTCGCACGGAACCATGGTGTTCCGCGGAACACAATTTGAATACTGCTGTATTAAATAAATGAAAAATACATTGGACAATAAATTGGAATTAAATAATTTGTTGGTTATGATAAAAATATTCATTTGTAATTATTAATGTATTCCTTTTAACTTGGTTATTCAAAGAAAGCAGTGATATATATCAGTAGCAGTTTATACTTAAATAATTAATAGAAATACTACAGGCATCATTACATTTGAAACTTCAATGTTATAACTTGTTGAGGCAAGCAGCTATCATAGTCATTTTCTTCACAGTAGGATACTATCTTTTCTACTAAAAACAGATTAGAAGACCTGTTTTCTATAGAATCATAAAAAAAAACTTATATATGGTAGAAGTAGATTGAATATCAGAAAATTCTTTTTTAGCAATTGTGTGGTGGGACTATAGAATAGATTACCAGAATATGTAGTGCTATCAACAGATGTAAATGATTTTTAAAAGCATTATGTTTATTCCACACTGCAGATGTTTAAGGCCCTAGATATTGTGTAAATATGATTGTTATGATGTGTGCTTGTATATACAAATTGTATACTTTTTCAGTCATTTTCTTCACATTAGGATACTATTTTTTCTACTAAAAAAAGATTACTTTTTAGTTTCTTCCCGTATGTTCGGATCATTTCTGGAACAAATTTATACAGCTAATCCTGTGGTTCCCAAACTTGTTTTGTCACGGAACCCTCATACGATTTTCCAAAAATTGCGGAACCCATACTTATATTTTACAGCCACCACCCTAATCTTAATAAAACATTAAATGAAATAAAAATTGTTTTAGAGAGAAAATTTATTCATATAAAAAGAAATGTAATAAATGAAACATTGAAATAAAAAACAACTCTTTTAACTCTAAAGTGCCTCAAACTGCTATAAATTTGTAATTATTGTTAACAAATTTTTTATTAAAAGCAGATTAATACGTAGAATGTTGCTGCTTTTTGGACTCCAGTATCCTCTGAAAAGTTTAATATTAGATAATTGAATTCGCATATCTGGTGCAGTGTCCAGTCTGTTATGATATTTAGTTTTTGTGCTAACTTATTATTTTGAAAAATAGTGAATACCATTTTTTTATAAAAATAAATTTTTATTAAATTTTATTAAAAGACCCCTTATCTTGCAGAACCCCAGAATTTTTTGCAGAACACACTTTTGGGAAACACTGATCTAATCAACAGCATTCATTCCTACCTAACACTTGATAATGAAACAATGTATCTTAGCTTCAGGGCCTGATTATACTATAAGGCTCAGTAGGCTTAAGCCTAGGCGCCTGTAGCTAACAGGGGCCCAGAAAAATTATGGGATATTCATATTTTTCTTAATTTTATTTTTGACAGGACCATAGCCGGATTAGCCTATACACAAACTACACTATGGCGTAAGGCCCAAAATAAATAGTAATTTAGAAATGTATCACTATTACTACAAGGAAAATGAATTAAATGAGAATTATAATCGTTAAGATATTGTTAATAATATCTTAAAACTTAATAAAAATGTCCTAACAAATATCTCTTTAAAAAATGGAATGAATATATTAAAATAAAAATGGAATGAATATATTACATAAAATGGAATGAATATATTACACATTAGCACATAACAATCCACTTTATTCACACGATTGACAGATCACATTACTTACTTTAAATTATACACAACATGGGCGGGGGGCGTATGATTCAAGCTGGGGGGGTGCATATTGCTAATAACCTAGGAGCCCTGGTATAGATTAATCTGGCCCTGCCTAGCTGTTATCATTTCTGTTTATGTATTTTTATTTGATGTTTTCTTTGTAAAAAAAAAAATGCTTCATTTAGAAATGGGGTTACTAATGCCTACATGGTTAAGTTATGATCACCAGAAGAAAGAAAACTAGGACACAACTAAAGTAAGTGTTTGATAACAATTTACAGGACTAAGAAAAATGAGAAAAAAATAAATGAATAAAAAGATTTGGCACTCATTACCTTTCCCGTTTCATTTGGCTGCTGCTTCAGCAGTTCTGAGTTTGGAATCACCCGAAGTCCTCGCTGCTGCTGATGGCGCATTTAAAATCAAATAAAGAG
>VCCN01000071.1:3941554-3953910 GCA_006491835.1 Architeuthis dux
ACTGTTCAAAACTGCACAATTTATAAGGTCTTATTATAATTTAATGTGTTTTATTTTCAGCTTATACTCAGTTACATTAATTTGTACAGCAATACCCCAGCTGTACTATATCAAAACCCACACTAATCAAAACTGCATTATTCAAGGTATTCCTGTAATTTAAGGGTACCAAATCAGGTGAGTAAAACAGATGCTACAGAACTTCCCAACCCAGCTGAGATGAGTTATTTATGGGTCATCTGCATGTTCTGGCATTGTTGAACAACAGGCAGATTTTGTGCAATTGTGGGTGTTTTTCAGCCATTGCATCAACCACACTTTGCTGTTTAACACAGTACTCTTTGGAAGGTTATTAGCTATGACTCAGAATCTTAGTGTAATAGAAAAAGAAGGTTGTCTTTTATCTATTTTTTATTACGCTAAGATGAGTTACTGAATGACTGTGAAATTTAAACTCTAATAATCACTATAAAATCAAAAATCTAGTTTTACGAAGAATAGTTGGATTGAAAGCAAAAAAAACACTTTTTATTTTTCCGAGAGAAATTATCTTAGTAACTTCGTAAATTTGTTAGTTTTAAAAAAAAAAAACCCTATTTTTTATTGAATGTAAGTAACTTCGAACATTTCAGAGACAGCTTCCAAAGACTAGCAACACCAGTTCAGTATGGCTAGTTTCTTTGATGTCAACACGTGGAATTTGTTTATCTTGGTAACACTGCTGATGTTTCAGTGACATCACCAGTGTCGAGGCAAAATGTGTCCCTTTTCGATTCGACAATTTTCAGAGTGTCTGATCCAAATGTTCTCCTTTGATTAATCACATACTTATACTAGGTGTGTGCAAAAGTTCATAGTGCTCTTTTTTGAAAACTAGTGACTGAATACACAGTTGAAAATGAACATAGCAGCTAGAAGTGTGTAAGAACTTCAAAATCATTTGTGTCTATTAACATATTTTTCTTTAGAATAGGTTGATTGTTGTACTCTTTTTATGTCCAGCCAATGAACATAGCAGCAGAAGTGTGTAAGAACTACAAAATTATTTGTGTCTATTAACATAATAAAACAAAAATACAGCTAGAAATCTGCTGTGCATATGACCAATTGGTGGCACACATATATTGGCATAATTTTTAAGTAAAATACTGCGCTTGTTTTATTCAGATATTTGCCGTAATTTCAAAGTAAAAAGTGCAGGGTTTTTTGTAAAATGGTAAGAAAGTTGTACTAAAAAGTTTTATATACAAGATGGCCGCCACCTGATGACGTCATTATATGCAAATTAGATAATAATTTGTTTTCAACATAAACCTTAATCATTTCATTTCTTTATAACAACCTTCTCTCATGAACCAGTTTCCCTCTATAGTTCTTCAAAAAACACACAGTCAAATTTATGAAATTGTCCTCAAAAACTTGGTACCTAAAGGGTTAAGATTAATTACCTAAATTTAGTTATGGTAGTAGATACTTCACTATGACAATTATTTATTTCTAATCTCATATTTTTGAGGTAGAAACTTTTGCACGCACCTCATATAATCTGCAATACCCAGATAGTATATAATATCAACTATTATTATTTTTTAAATTCTGAATACCTTTTGCTTTACATCTCTTGATATAAATGTATTAAAAAGTACATGTGCATAAACTGTATGACAGCTTTTATAAGAAATAAAAAGATGGTGTTGTAGAAAGACATTGAAATTCTTATTAAAAGTAGCCCATTTTTGGTTCAGCACAAATCTCCATTATAAGTGAATAAATTTTATCCATATACTTTTTTTTTTTTTTTTTTTTTTTTTTTTGTGAGAAATTTCATATAGAAATTTGATGAGCTTCAGAGTTGAAATTTACACTGGAAAATCCACCAGTTAAAGTAATTTTGAGAAGACAATGTTAGAAAGTTAGAAACATAAATTGAATTTTATAGCTGGTAATATAGAAATACTGACAATAATACTTTTTGCACTCATTTTATTTGTGAGTTGGACCCTATTTTGGGCCAACATTCCCTCTTAATCCCATAAAAGATTACTTGTATATCCATAAAACTGTTCTTGTTAGAAAGAAGAATGTACTATCTTTGCACTAATGGAATTTGTTTTAAATGATGTTCAGCGGTTCAGAAACTATGATGATTTAAATTTCATTGTTGACATTTTTGGTTGTTACTTAAAAACTAATGGTAGTATTATGATTAGCACGTCTGCATGTGCCCTGGAGGGGACCCTCCAGTGTCATTCCATTATCTATAGAGACAAACGGAGGCCATTCAATCAGAGAGATTTGACAAAAATGTTACCATTATGTGATTAGACAATGTGGAAAAGAAAGATTGAGAAAAGTGCGGTACGTCTCAAACATATTTATTATCATGAAGATAAACCTTTATGCATTTCATCGCTGTGAGCAACTTCATCAGAAGACATCCATGCCGGGTAGTAGAAAAGACTAGATTAGACTTAATCTAAACACCCACACCATACCAGTTCAGGGACCCATAAGTAACTTTCAACCAAATAAACCAGGTCACCTAAGCATACAGAACACCCTTCATTTCATTTCTACTACCCGGCATGGATCATCGCACTTCTCTGCAGTGTTCAAATTTCTTCTGATGACGTCGCACGCAGCGATGAAATGAATAAAGGTTTATCTTTGGTTTCACGAGACTTTGATCTTCTGAAGATCGAAGTCCCGTGAAACCAACTGTACAGGTTGTAATGAACCAATAAATATTCTTCTACTATATATATATATATATATGAAATCAAGGAATGGATAATACCTTACGGGTGACAATTGTATTGTTTCTATAATAATGTTTCCTTTTTGAAAGTCGAAAAAAAAGATTCATTATTTTTGCTCTTTTATGATAATCTATAAAGTATTTTGGCATGTGTGACTTCATGCTAGCCTTAAATAAAAGTAATTGGATTTGTAATTACCGGAAAGCCTGGTACCACACGCCATACTAGCACACGCGTTTAGTAGTACACGCAAACATATTTGTTCTGATACTGGCTACTGTACGCTGGTGCTTTGTACGGCATGCAGTTTTGTACATGTTTCTTGACAGCAAAATAAAGTTTTTATTTGCTTATGTGTTTGTTGTATAGCGGGGTGAATGTCCTGGACTTGGATAGAAAGGAAACTCAAAGACTTGCTTGTAAAAATATCTGGACATATTTTTATTTCATAGTATACACAACATACACTTCTTCGGCCGGTGGATGAAAAGTGGGAGAGAGATGATGGGTGCCGAGAGACCGTTCCCAACAGGGAAACTTGGTCTTATGTCTTCCCAGCCCTAGGCAGTCTGCCTCCTGGCTGCTTGGGTCTCTGAGTTTTCTGTCCGGTGTTCGGGTCTGCTTTATAAGTTTCTCGAACACCTACGCAGGTGTCATTTCTGGTGCCCATATCCTGTTTCCTAAGGTGAGCGGGTCACTTACATTTCAACACAGATGTTTGACCCCAGAATAATCCTTTTGTGGCAGCATATCATAACATGTTTAATCCATCAGAAATCTTTAACATTAAAGTTTTTGCCAACATTAAGATGAAATTTAATAACGTTGTTTCAGTTATACATAAAAAGATTGGCATCTCAGTTTTCTACTAAATGTTAGTAGGAAAATGTGCTAGGATAATTACACACATCCCCCCCGCCCTACTGCAGGCTCTTTATCTGGAATGTATCTTGTGTGCGGTACCAGGCTTTCGTGTATTGTAATTTAGATGATTTTAATTTTTTTCTTAAGAGTCTTGTACATTTTATGAGTGCTTAACAACCATATAATAGTAAAATTCATGTCAGTTTTTTGTCTGTTTTTTCGTTTCTGTCATGCTAAAGCAAACTGAAAGAGAGGAAGGGGGCAAAGTAAGTCTCAATTGTCTGTGTTCGTGTTTACATCACTACTACTACTGCTGATGTCTTAGTAATACAGAAAACAATTCCACTAAATAAATGCATCTCTGATTTTTCATGAATAAAACTAATGTTTTTTTTCATATTAAAAAATAAATTTTTTTTTTACCCAATTCTGTTGCCTTATTGTTTTTAAATTATTAAAAATCAGAAAATATGAAAAGTTGTAGAAAATCGACAGAAAAATGAATTTTGTTCAAGGTATCCATTTGTTTTATTTTCAATGAAAAATTTATACTAGAATATATATTTGTGTGATACTATGGTTACGCTAGATTTTACAAATACACAAGAGTTACATTGTGTCAGAATAAGTACTTTTGTTTGAGGCTTGAAATGGAAACAAAAGTTGTATATCAAAAATATTACCCGAGAAAGATTGAGAAAGGCCATGTTGGTTTCGAGAATGGAGATGAAGAGATATTCTCAGCTAAAGTTTACACTTGATGACCTAAAATAGAACACAGGCAGTGTTGTCGATACAAAGCCTTGTCAGAAATCCTAGTGTCGTTGTTGACATATTGGCAACAGACAATGAAGAAGGGGATGGAAATCCTGTATGGTATGCAGGATGTCAGGCTCGGGTGATGGTGATGGGAAAAGGCCTCAGTATAATTGAGTGTCTCCCTGTGTCCATCAGACCCAACCCTCGAATTGAGGGTTACCCATAAAAGAACTTGGTTTTTGCATTTTAGTCAGTTTTGGAACAAGACACCTGGTGAATCCTTGTCACTTTGATATCCGAGGCGGAGAGGCAGAATCATTGTACTGCAGTATAGTAGCAACCGAAAGCAAGTCCCACTGAAAACTAGAGACTACAGAGTGAGACAGAGCTTAGTTCTACTTTCCAGACTCAATTCCCTATGAGGCTACCAATAGTGGACTGCAGAGATCTTCTTCTCTGCCTCACAAGGAAAGCAATAATCCTAACCTGAAGTAGATTTTAGAAGTACTGTACGCATTCCTCCCGCATCAGACAGAAGACTATAATATCAACTTGATCTTCTAATAAATGCTTTGTTATTGTTTGTAGTAGCATCTACGTGTTCTTGTTTCCAGCTGTCTTGACTGCTATTGTGCATCCGCCTTCGGCTTTCGTTGACACTTCAATAGCAGCACCCAGACTTCATCCATCGATCTTTGAACACAACGGGTGGGTGGTCAAGGCTCGGCATGAAGTGAACGGCGGAGGTCGAGGTTGAGGTGGTACATTTGTATAATTTATCCATATGTAAAAAACCCATAATCTTTTAAGGGTACTATGCTAGTTTATAATATATTATTGAATGTTTAATAGTTAGATTTCATCATCATCATCATCATCATCATCAACCTTTTAGCATCTGTCAAATTTGGTTGTCTGTCTGTGTGCACACCTCAGTTAATAGTTTATCCATCTTTTCTTATTTGCATCATCTATACATATAAATGATAATTATAATGATATTTATTGGTGAGAGCTTATACTTGCCCAGCATCGGTGTGAGCGACTGCTAAACGAACAGCTTAAATCGTAAATGTGAATAAAGAAACGAATCCCGTGCAAGGATGAGAATGGAGAAGCCAACAAAGTGTAGGATAAAAGACTCCTGCCTACCATCTGACCTTCGTTAGCTCAGTCAGTAGAGCAGTACCTGTGTATAAGGTAGCTTCCAAGGTGGAAGCAGGTTCGATCCACGCACAGAGTTCATTTCTTTATTCACATTTCCGATTTAGGCTGCTAGTTTAGCAGTTGCTCACACCGGCGCCAGAAAGTATAGGCTCTCAGTAATAAATGTCATTATAATTATCATATTCTGTCGGATATAAAATTATCCATCATTTGATTTCATACATATAAATGTAAATGAGTTTGGTTGTATGTTGGGTTGTCTGTAGTGTCTGCTAGCTGAGATCCTACAACACATAATAGACTGGTCCAAATCAGATACATTGTACAAGGAATTAAAGGGTGGAAAAATGAGACAAGCCGTTCCCATATCAAAGAAATACACTGACCAAAGTCAACAGACAACCTGTGTGTGTCAACGCAATGCAACAATGTCAAAAGAGGTTTAATATTTCAGTGCCTTTCAAGGGCAGATGCCCTTTACTCCAGGCACTGTAATAGGGTTCCGTAGGAATTTTTGAGTTTTCTAATGAAACTAACTGGGAATGCTAGAGGGAACATCAGTGAATCAAAATAACTTGGATAGACATTCCAGATCAGTTGTGAAAAGATTTTAGGGCCATTTTTCATAATGGCGGATTTTCGCTGATTAAATAGGTAAATTGTTCATTAGCATCAGATATGCTTAAAATAATGTATTTTAAGATTTTAGTATTTTAATAAATTTCATAGTAAAAACACGTGTTGACTTGGCGATGTTGAACATAACAAGCAATGAGGTCCAAATATGAATCCAAGGGAGGATAATTATGCTTAGACGTGCTCCCATACATATAATATCGTAACGTCTGTATTATGAAAAAAAATTCTTTAAAAAAAAACAGTCAGATTTTGCAAAAGTTTTTATTTATCAATAATTAAAATACCCTTCTTTCAGAATAACAAGTTTCAGAATTTTGCACGTAGGATGAGGATTAATGACAAATTTTTTAAAAAGACAAAAAAAATAATTTCCAGAAGATATTTTATATTGTACACTCTATTTTAATAAAACAAAAAGCAACGCAAAACTTTGAAAAAAAATAAAATTTCAGTTTTTTTGAATTTCGTTTTTTTTTTTCAATTGATTGATTGATTGATTGTTTTGTTTAACGGCACATCGACCCTTGGTGGGTCATTTAGTGCCAAATTCAGGTGGGGGATCCTATGTCCCCGTGACTAGAGACTTGAGGGGGGAGAATCCCAAATCCCTGTCACTGAGACAAATGCTACAAGGACCGGGATAAAGGGGCGGGGGAGTGGAGATCCCAACCTGATCGTCTCCCGACCAGCTGGCCAAGATATGCTGTGCAACTTCTCCCAGGACGATACCCGGATTCAGGGTAGTGAGTGAGGATGGGTGGCAACTGGCAAGATGTCCAGCTTTACGCCAGAGCCGGACAGTCCGGCTTTTGGTGACTAGTGTACTCTGTCTGACGCGACCTCGTGTCGGACGCTAATTTGTTCCTCTTTTTGGGGATCAACTACTTATAATAAAAATACGTTAACGGTTGTTAGCCATTAAAATAATATATTATATGTTATTGCTGTTGTGAACACTGCTGCTGATGAACCGCGGGTCGGGAACCCGGGGTCCGCGGACCCCCAGGTCGGGAACCTGGGAAAAAGTCCCGGTCATACATACTAAAGCCTATATGACCCAGAAAATGTTAATCCGCCCCTGGTGTTAGGGTTAGGGTTAGGGTTAAGGTTATATAAATCAACTGTGAACAGAGAACATTTTTTTAAAAAAATTTGTGAAGACTGAAGAAGAAATGCTGTTCTGAGGTCCCAAGCAGGCAGGCAAACATAGTCCAGCGAAATCTAACGCGGAATGTTTTGAATTTAACGCGGAAAAGGTAACAATCACCAAAAATCATATCATTATTTTTATTATTCTGCTGCAAACTACAAAGTATCTCACGATTATAGTGATTTTTTTCTTTCTTTCTGAAGTAAAAAATGTTTTTTAATTTAAAATTTTATTCAGCAAGTTTGCTTAAAAATGATAAAATCTATTACAAAAGTTTAGAATAAAGAAAAATAATAACTGAAGATATTTTAATTTTTTCTTTGTTCTAGCAGTTTTCTTCTTTAGCTGAACTTTTCAACATCTTTACTTCAAAAACAAAATGTTTTGTGGCTTTCTTTTACATGACAGTTTGTTACCAACGATTAGCTATTTTTAGGTATGGAAGTTGACCTCAATTTGAGTTAAAATTTACATTTTTTTTTAAATTTCAGTAAACACATTTGAACAATTATTAATTTAATGTGGTTAAAAAAGGTACTAGAATACAACTAATTCTTTTTTATTTCTCATCACAATTTTTAGAAAATGTGTTTTAATCGTAATCGCTTTTCTCTAGTTGTTGTTAATAAGTAAGAGTAATAATCGCTATAAAAAGGATTGGACTTGGAGGACTTATCACATGTTCTGCTTTTTATCAAAATTTATTTAAATGTTGTGCATGATCGAATCCCAGGCATAAAGTAACAGTGTAGGTAGCATGCTGCCTACAAAACGTAAACGGGACAGAAAGTCACAGATCAAAAAAGTTTTTTTTTTAAATAAAGTAATATTTTAATTTAATTTTTTTTTAAATTTTAATGAATAGAGGTTGTTTTGTGAGGAAATGCACTTGGAGGAAAAGAATCTTAATCCACGAGTTTACGTACTCATGAATTAAAAATAAAATTACTTCCACCTTTTTCTGCTATTAAATTACTTACTACCACTACTACTACTAACAGCGTTTTTCAGTGTTGGCAACTCAAAAAATATTTTCCCGCTAGTTTGACTGCCAAAAGGGGCTAAAAAAAATTTTAAATGGCCAAAAAGACACTAAAAATGGTCAAAAATAGCCAACAAATGGCCAAAATGTTTAAGCGTAAACGCACTAATTTAGCGCTGTTTTGCACTGTCAAAACAAGAAACGCGCTGAATCTAGCGCGAAATGTTTCTCCCCCTAATTTTTGGTTAGCAACTTTTCTTTTGCGTCCGTGTCTGGCGTTTCTAACTTGATACGAACCCACTACGCAGAGATATGAAAGATGAGCTTCTGATTCGTATATCTAATTATTTTAAAACGTTCAAAATTAAGTAAAAAGTAATGAAAGTTAATTATTCATGAAATAAAATCACTAGGGTACTTTCAATTAGTACCCGAGTCTAGTAAAAAATACTTGACGTATAAGATTTTAGAAGTACATTACTAGCTACACTGCGCATGGATCTTGAAAAGCAGACCAATAAGTTTAGTTGACTCACAGATCAATGGCCTTGCGTGTAAGAGCCACGACACCGAACGAGGGTGAGTTTTTTTTTTTCATGCTTTTGTGTAGACTCAACAACTAGGACAATTTGTAAGGTTTACTTTTGAAACAAAATATCATTTTTAAAAGGTAAATATTGCAGATAGTTAAGCAATGGGTTACTTGAGGAATCTTATTAAACTATTTTATTTTCAAATAATTGAACTCAATTCTAGAGAGGGGACTTTATGTTACCCATCACCGCCCGCATTCTCTGCACTTTTCAGTCTCCGCCGCATAGTAAATGGCTCAGCAGGTCAGTGTTTAATTTCAAGTCATTTTTATATCTTATCCAATACATTAGAAATTAACTTGTTGTAGTTACTTGTTAGATTATTATTATTATCAGAAGCACGGAGTTTATGCTTGACACAATTGTAATGTAGATAATTAATTGTGTGGTTATGATATAAAATATTTGTACTTAAACTATAGTAAAGATCATAAAAACAATTATTTTTGTATGGAAGAATATAAGTACCATAATTAGACTGTCAAAACTTTTAGATGTTTGAATTTACATGTCGTCATTCAGGATTGGAATATGTATATTATTTACCAAGAATAAACGATAATCGTATATGTTCTAGGCGTGTCTTAGCTTACAGTTAAAAACTTTAGGTTGTATTACAGAAAAAACTTTATGTGGGGAAACTGGCATTTCTTTAAAGTAAAAATTGTTGCTTTCAAATTTTAAAAAAACAACAGGTTACTTAAATTGATTTGACATTTGTTGGGAATAGTATATTTCTCAGTCGTACGATTACGAATATTTTACTGGGATTTTATGGTCCGAATAAAATTAAATGTGATTATAAAAACTGTACATCTATTGGAGTTATATTTCTTTTTAAAGTGAAAAAGAATTTTCGAATCAGTTTAGATAGAATTCAATGATGTCATTCATTGGTAAGCATAAACTTAAATTTACAATTCCACAGTTGACAATAACACTTGAAAAAAAGGCTATAGTTTTTGCAAAGTTTCGATGAACATAAAATAGAAGCCTAAAAAAGTAAATTTGTGTTTGACTATTTTATATTGTCACTCAATATTTATTTTTTCATGCTAAGTTTTAAAAAATTAGGAAGTGGGGTACCAGGGTACCTTGTGTCCTGCTTTCCCTACCCATATTTCCAGGGCGTATAAAACGATATACTAAAAATCGTATTTAGTACGTATTTATTTTCCGCGATAGAAACATTTTTTTTCATCATATTTAAAAAAAAAAAATAACATCGATTCGAGACTCATAACTAGTCTAGATTCGAAGAGATAATGAATTTGTGGGACCTTAAAGCTAAATGGGGTTTTAACCTTAAAAAGAGGTCACGTCCATTTTTGGGATCGCCAACTTCTCTTCCTGGTTGACAATGCGTGAGGCAGGGGAACGTCTCTCTCTCTTTGAAAGAAAGGTTTTCGTTCAAGTTGTATATGGTAACACGTGTCACCGGCCCAGCGATGGAATGTGTGATAGTTCACTCTTGAATCCCCCTCTCTAATCATTCCACAAGTGGGAATATTTACCCTCACATTCATGGCTGCATTAAGATTACTAAGTGTCGACTTTTCTTCAAAAGAAATCAGCGGTGGTCAGTAGTTTCTATGGTATTTTTATGGAAGTTTTGTGTATAGTTACAGTTAGGTATTTGAAAAATTGTATGATTTCCATGTTTATTGTTTTTACGTGTTTTGGGCACAATGTAGGGAAGGTAGTCCCAATTGTCAAGTTTCGCACTCTCGATGTTAAAAACGGCGCACAAATAAAAAGAATTCATGAAAGATAAACAGAAGTAAATACATAAATTATATTTTTTATTGCTTTGAATAAATTAAATCGTTTTGATTTGTGAGCCGTTTTCAACATCGATGGTGTGAAACTTTAGTCGGGACCACCTTCACTATATTGTACCTATTTTTGTATGTATGGGAGACCAGAAAGGCAAGTTATAGAAACCTGTGCTTAACAGAAAATATAGATATTTGGATCTATTATCTGTGTTTACTTTCAACATGATACTGTAAAAGTGAATGTGAACCCAGTCTTTAAAGGTGACATAGAAAGTAAAACGAGAAATACAAGAGAAAAGAAGAAAATAATAATATACATTTGTTTAAGGAGTTTAGAAGCTGGGATAACAGAGTGGAGAGTTGACATGCCAATAATGTTTAAAGGTCAACTGATCTTCAACTTAAAGCTTAAATGGGATGCTAAAATTGTCAAATAAAGCCTTTATTGTCACCATAAGAATTTTCATGGAAAGTTTTTTATTTTGTCACTTTAAATCATCAAATGCCAAGTGAATAAATATAAAAAATATGAAGACTGGCTGAATATGAATAAAAGTAAAGTCTAGGGTGACAGAGAGATAAGCGTACAGAGTGAGGGTATTGTGACAAAAATGAAGCAACTAGGCTACAATGATTCATTTTAGGTATATAAATCTTTAAATTTACTATGATGTGTATTGTAAGATGCATATTCAATTCTAACCAATTTCTGTGTCCATACCTACTGTTATCTACGCAGCAGTGTTTCCCCACGAATATAAGTACTATTTAATCAGTTTCATATATTCTTATTTATCATCATATAGCTATTGTAATTAATAACCGTTCCTTGTGAATTATCCGTTATGTTTTGAGTACAATATTCAGACATCCAGTAGTTAATGCATGTTATCAAAAACATTTGGAATCCAGATTGGGGGAAGTGTATTTTAGCGTCACAAATCTTTGTGCATGCATCCCAGAAGCAATATAGGAACAGAACTCTACATGTGTTCTCTGTGTTGTTAAGTACTATCACAGACAAATATCTGGTGTAAATTAGAAATTAAAATCCACGCTAACCCATACGTCAATTTAGAAATAAATTGAACATTTAAAAATCAAAATGTGTTTCGTTTAATCTGTATTCGTGCCCTGTCGTAAATGTAACTTATAAACCTTAAAAATCAGAAATGACCTCCACTATGGAGAGTAAAGATTGTATTTTTTGTGCCCTTTCGTAAATTTAAATTAAAAACCTTTAAATTCCCAAATGACCTCAACTTAGGTGAGTGAACATTGTATTATTAAAATCATTATTTGTGTCGCAGTATTTCAGACAGTAAACTTACATTGTTTTTTTTATATTTAATTTAACTTCCTTAGATTCTAGATGTTTTTATAAACATGGATTAACTACTGGATGTCTGAATATTGTGCTCAAAACATATAGGATAATTCACAAGGAACAGTTATTAATTACAATAGCTATATGATGATAAATAAGAATAATATATGAAACTGATTAAATAGTACTTATATTAGTGGGGAAACACTGCTGCGTAGATAACAGTAGGTATGGACATAGAAATTGGTTAGAATTGAATATCATCTTACAATACACATGATAGTAAATTTAAAGATTTATATTGCCACCTCTGCCTAAAAATGAATCACTGTAGCCTA
>VCCN01000071.1:3964297-3978045 GCA_006491835.1 Architeuthis dux
AAAAGTTCTAATTTTGTGGATCAAGGGATTTTGTTTTGATTGAGAGATTTATTTTATTAAATTTTGGGATGGCTCCTGGAATTTTTTCCTCTCAATCGGTCCGCCCCAAAATTTCATCAATTCTTCCTTAGCCAATGGCCCACCATTCGACAAAATGTCATTGAAATTCATTGAGAACTTTTGGAGATATTGTTGGGACAAAAGTGATTTCAGACCAAAGTGATTTAGACAAAACTGATATTTGCTAAAGTGATGTAGACGAAAGTACCATAACCTGATTTCTCAATACGACAGGCACTTGAAGAAGGTACAATGGTCAAAACGTGACTATAACAACCAAGATGAGGATGCCAGTTCAAATAAATCTGTGTATAATGATAATTCCATATGTTATAAATTTAGACAGGATTTTAGATATTTTGTTTTACATTAGTACTCAATGCAAGACATTAGTGTTAATTTGTGGGTTCACTGGTTATGCTATTATCAAACTCCTGTACAAAGTCTGGAGTTGACTTTGGGTTTCTACCATAACAAGAACAAAGAGAACAACAAGAACAATCGCCACCAAATTTAGGAGTGTAAAAATTAATATTCCTGTACTGTGATTTGAAACCGTAGGCTGGTCTCTTACCAACTGAGCTAAATTGATAAGTCTTACATATCTACAAAATTTATCTCACAGATACAGAAGGACTTATTTCATTTTAATAAATAATTACATTTGTACTAAAAAAATGTATTTTTTATAATTGTTTTATTCATTATATACACAATACAAAAGTTGCAGTAATCATCTTCAGTCGGAATAAAAGTTTGAGTTGAGTTTGACCCTGCAGCAACCAGTCTTGTTTATATCTGTTTAGTAAGAGGTTTATAAGATTGAAATATACAGGAAACCCGATTAACACAGTTAATGCGTCCTCAAAAAGTGCTGTGTTAATCGAACTTTGAGAGATAATCGAAACCTATAAGAAATAATGTAATTAATCCTTTACTTCCAATGTAAAAAAAATTTAAAATGATTTTTAAAACAATCTTTTAATATAGAATAGGGTGCACTATTTGACTTTTTTTTAATAAAATATTGTCCGCATATTAATCAAAAATGCGCAGATCAGAACCACTTTAATCAAAAGGTTTCCTGTATCTAGTTTTATCCAATCCAAGGTTACTCAAAACTTGATCCAAACTGGGGTTTGTAGTTATTATAATTTTGCATCTGGGGTTCGTGAAGAATGCATTCCTATCTTTTAATTATATGTGTATTTAGTGGTTGAGTATTTGACAGCTTTCTTGGTGCAGAGGTGCTGGGGGCCAAGCGGTTATCAGTATGGAATTGGCGAGTCGAGTTCAAAGTCCAGCTGGGCCAATTTGTGTTCACTTCACACTAACGCTTTTAACTAGTGGTGTAATTGGTAAAGCAGACCGGGCTCACTTCACACTAATGCTCTTAACTAGTTATGTCTCGGTGGCGTAATTGGTAAAGCAGACCGGGTTAAACATTGCTTTCTTGGCTAGAGGATCAGTGTTGCCAACTCAAAAAATATTTTCGCGCTAGTTTGACTGCCAAAAAGCGCTAAATTGCCCAAAATGGCCAAAAACCATCAAAAAGACGCTAAAAATATTCAAAAACGGCCAAAATGTTTCAGCCGAAAACACGCTAATTTAGCGCTTTTTGCAATGCCAAAACAAGAAATGCACTAAATTGGCACTAGAGGATGTGGGTTTGAGTGGGAAGACCCAGTCCAGCGATGCCGTTTCAGCGCTATGACGGATTCAGCACGGCCGTTCCAGCACTGCTACCGAATCTAGGGACCATGACTATAATCTTTTACAGTTTCCTTTGGTACTAAGTGAAGCTTACAATCCAGCTCCTTATGTACTCACTAATCTGTTTGTGTTATTTATTATATAAAATGTTATTACACTGTTTTCACAATGAGTCCTTGTCAATATTCTTCTTAATGCCCGTTTGAAATAAACAAAAACTCTTTCTCCCCTTCTTCTTATACTGATATATACGTATCGGTATAAAATGAAGGGTGGGAGAAGAGTAGTTGAATAAAATCCTCTCTTCTTCGCCTGCCTAATACTATTTATACTACTATTACATTCATTCTTTCATAAACAAACCAAAAATCACTTACAACTACATCACCGGTGTAAAGACAAAATCCGTCCTTTTAGATTTGCAAAGATTTGGAGTGCTGGTCGCTCATATGATCCCAATAATTTTTCTTATAGATTTTTAAAATAATGTTATACTACAGAAAATAAAATGGTAAATTTTTTTTAAAACTAAATTTTAGGACAGTTTGTCTTTTCTATTTAATTGTGTTATAGATTTTTAATCTTACAGTGATTTTCTTTTTTAATCAAATTTCAAAGATTTTTACTACAGAAATCCAATTTTTAAAGCTACATTTTAGGTTAATATTGTATATGTTTAATATTCAAATGAACAACATTCTTTTCCTTATGAATTTAAAAACAATTTTTCTATCGATTCTGTTAATTAAAAACTTTTAGCAAACAAACATTGCATATAGCACGAATTGTTTGCAGTCACATTGTATTCAAAGGGTGGACTGATAACGTCTTGGCTAGCTTTGTTGTTAGTCTTGTGAAACTATGTGCTGAATAAAAACTTTTAGAAAACAAACATTGCATATAGCACGAATTGTTTGCAGTCACATTGTATTCAAAGGGTGGACTGATAACGTCTTGGCTAGCTTTGTTGTTAGTCTTGTGAAACTATGTGCTGAATAACCTGGCGCTAGCATGGCCTGTGCTGAAATGTCGTCACTTTATCGGCAACAAAACACCTAATCAGGGTTCGAGTCCCATCCGAGGCTTATTCTTTATTTTCCAATCTGCAGTATCTGCTCATGGCTAGAGGGTAATCGTTCGGAGCAAAAGTTGCGATAAAAAGCAACTAATAAAATTTAAGATGCAGGGAAAAGGGAAGTCATTACTAGGAGTAAATGTAAGCAAATTAGGCTAGGAATTTTACAAAATTAATGGAGCAGTAACAACCACTATAGTATAAACAGTTAAGAGGTGGCTCTACACAATGGGTTACAGTACTTTCGTTTACATCACTTTAGTAAATATCAGTGTTGTCTACATCACTTTGGTCTAAAATCACTTTTGTCCCCAAAGTATCTCCAAAAGTTCTCAATGAATTTCAATGACATTTTGTCAAATGATGGGCCATTGGCTAAGGAAGACTTGATGAAATGTTTGGGTGGATTCAAGGATTTATTTTGATTGAGAGGGAAAAAATACCAGGATCTGTCCAAAAATTTAATTTTAAAAAATATCTCCCAATTGAAAGAAAATCCTTGGATCCACCCCAAAAGTGGTTTAGACAAAACTGATATTTGCTAAAGTGAAGTAGACAAAAGTGCTGTACCCCATCAACATCACCTGTTAACTAGAAATTCAAATCGAGCCGTTTTCTATCACTAGCTATTTCTTAAAACCCAACAGAAAAAGCAATATTATCTTTATTTTATTTTTTTACTAGATGAAGCATTGTCAACTATTATTATTATTATTAATTTTTTTATTAATATTTTCTTTCATCTTAATTTTTTAGCCACGTTTTATTGCATCTTTACTCAGGCTGTCAGTCTATGGCAATGAATAAACACCACAAATCAGAAATAAAGTTGCGACTAAAAAAATTTAGATGAAAGAAAATACTAGTCAAACATTAATAATAATAATAATGGCCAACAAGAAAACTTGAGAAAAAACCTTAAAAGTATAAAGGTCTCTGGCAGAAAAGGGTTGGAATAGTGAGGGACAGTGGCAATTAGTTGTTTATTAGGACTGTTAACTCCGAGATACCCGATTTCTTTTTCTTTTTTTTTTTTTTCAAACCATAAATTTCTTAAAAACATTATATATTTTCAATAATTAGGTGCACAAGGACCAGTATAACAATTTTCATTCTAATCGGTTCAGCAGTTCCAAAGTTCAATATTTTTTGCATGTTGACATATGGTTATTTTATTATAAAATGTAAACACAATCGGATTGACTGTAACTCACCATTTTTCAATTCCTGGGGTTCTGTCAACATTACAGCTAAATTTCAGCAAAATCTGTCAAGATTTGAGAAATTTTCCCAATTGTAAACAAAAACATTGATTATAAAATGTAAACAAACAATCAGATCAGCCATAACTCAAGCCTACAAAGTTTCAGGAATAACAAAGTTATCCAATTCAGAAAAAGGACAGGACGACAATTGACACCAATAGCAAATGATAGTCCCTGGCTGTTTTTCCCACCAGGAACAAAAAGATTAAAACTCTAATGACATGGAAATTTTTACCAGAAAAAAAAAGTTGTGCATTCTATTCTACAAGATGTTGCATTGGTTAAATTTTTAAGGTCACCCAGTAAATTGAAGAATTATATTGTAAAATATGCATTGTTCAAATTTTTAGACTCAATACTATTCGATAACCATCTCTAAAAAAGGAGATTTTGAGCTCAATGACAAAGAATGCTCTGGAAGACCTTAGAACCGGGGTGGCAAACCTTTTGGCACACCGTGCCCAAGGTGACACACATTTTAGTTGTATAAAAACAACTAAAATTAAGATGACGATAAAAAATAGTCAAATTTAATAAAAGTGGTGTACTTAATAATTCTTCATTGCATAAACGATTCCTTCACGTATTTTTCCTTTGGGTTTATACACATTCAATTAATTCCATAAACATGGCCAAAATCCAATAGTTGTAAATATGTATGGTTCCCTTGAGTAGTTAAAGTTTGAAGACCACTGGTTTAATCAATAATTGAGGTAATAGCTGCTAAAATAAAGGTTGCCGATTTAAAAAAAAAAAAAAAAAAAAATAATATCTCTGGCGTAACAATAAAATGTTTGTGTGTGTCACTTTGGTTTGCCACCCCTGTTCTAAGGTCTTCCAGAGCATTCTTTGTCTTTGAGCTCAAAATCTCCTTTTTAAATCTTTTTTTAAAAAACTACACAAGCCATTCCCAACCGCATAATTGCCATAAGCTTGTACTCCATTGTCTATCTTCCACTGCACTTTTTCTCAGATTAAACATGTAGAATAAACAGCCAAGATTTTGACCAAAATATAATAAAACAGGTCTGGTTAGTCACTCAATAGAAACGATCATATGACCAACATCTTTTGACAGCATGCTGTGTTGGGTGTGGTAAATTGGAACAACGGGTGATCAATGAATAATTTACTTCTCTCGCCTTTTGTTGGCCAGTGATCACTAAAATCACATGAATTTTCAAAAACAAGTGCGAATACTGCTGGGCACAAACTAAGTGATCAATTTAGCATAAACTTACATTGCAAATTGACCCCCACCCCCCTCCCCTCTTAAAAACCTATTTATGGGAGGAATTTTAAAAAAACAAAGAAAATGTTTAAATTTCCAGCCCTCTAGTTCCATTGGTGCGGCCGGTATGCGTGATACATAGCCAGCCAGACCAGCTTAAAAATGAAGAAACCTATTTTGACAGTTTCTAACAACTAACCACTATAAGGGATGATCCTTTACCTCAGATTATCTGTCTTTTATCTAGATGAACTTGTCATCAAAATAGTATAAGAAAAGAAAATATACTAGCATTCCAAGGGAAATTAAGAATCACCACCACCCATATATTCTGTGTTGGGGATGATCAATTAAAGATTTGGAAAAAGGGGTGATCAATGAATAACTTCTCTAGCCTTTTGTTGGGCTGTGATCACTAAAAAAAGGTCTGAATTTTCAAAAAACAAGCAGGCACAAACTAGTGACCAACTTAGCATATTGTATATTGAACCCCCCTCTAAAAACCTATTTAGGGGGGAATTTTCAAAAAACAAAAAATGCATTTTCCCTACTCATTGAGGGGAGTGTGTGTGCAAAATTTCAAGTTTCTACTATGAACAGTTTCCCTAAACTGTCTGAGCCAAAATAGGTAAATTACAAGATATCAATGTTCTGATCACAAAAGCAAAGTTTGAAGAGAATAATAACCATTTTCTATTCTTTTTGATATAATCAATCAGAAAATAACATTTATTATGCAGAAACAAAAGAAAAGTTGCACGGTGTAATTAACACTAGTGGATACCAAATAACCCATTGGATTAAGATGTTTAAAATGAACAGCAGTCTGCTTGAATTCTTATTCTAAGAACACAATACTAGAGAGATTGTTTTGATGAATTTCATTATGATTAATAATTAATACTTTTGGCAAATCATTAAAAGTACCTGGTTTTAAAAGTCTGAATTCTAGAAATGCCATTTTGGAAAAAAGTGGATTCTCTGAATGTTGCTCAACAAATCTAAAGATCCATAGCCAATGTTGTCAACAAGTTATCAGAAATACTTCAATTACTTTGTGTTCAAAAAAATTAGATATTGTTCAAAGTGAGGAAAAGGTAATATGTAAGTTGGAATTAAAGTTCAATGTGCGTGGCAAAATGTAATGGTAGTTGTAAAGTCTTCAGCTTGTGAGTGACTACTATTTGTAGCTTGCTACCAAAAGCAGGTTTGACTGGAAAGAAAGGAACACGAAGACGAAATGATGTTTACAGCAGCACACCCATGGTAATAATGATCGGGTCCTTAGTTCCCTCTGTGTTTGCTTCTTTATTTCCGCTTGCATGCGCATGACTGAAACTCACTTCCGTCATGGCCTTGAGAAAGGCAAGGTAATTATCTCTCTTTAGTGTCGTTGCAATGTAACAGTTTGTGAGTTTATGAAGAGAAACAGTTCACACGTGTATGAGTGTGTGTGTGCTATGTATCACCAGGTGTGAGTAGCAGTTTGCATGTGTGTGTCTATAACAAAATGCAGAGACAGTTCAATGTATGCATAAGTGATAAGAGACTAGTAATTTCAAACTGCTGGAAGGAGGAGAAGAAATGTGGTCTCCTTGCGTTGATGCTGATGATGAGAGTTGAAATTGAAATGCTGTCTCCCTGTCTTCTTTGAAGTTGAATGCATAATTTTGAATCTCCCACTGCCAGTTACATTGTGAGGGTTATTTTTATTAGAAAAGAATTGGCTCCTGGCAAGGGTTTAGGAAGTCGGGCTCTGATTGGTTGAATATTATTTTAATGTAGATATTTGAGGTTATCCAACAGTTAATAGTTTTTGGAGGGAAAATTTGTATAAGAAAATTGGCGCGAAATCCTGGGAGCCTGTTTTTGCACAGAATTATTCACAGGTTTAAGTGGCCCTACAGATTCATCTGGTTTCTCTGAATGTTGCTCAACAAATCTCAAGATCTATAGCCAATGCTGTGGACAAGTTATCGTTAATACCTCGATTACTTTATGTTCAAAAAGATTCAGTAATCTTTGCTTTGATGTATATAAACCTATGGTGGTGTTTAACCAGCATATGGAGGCTCCAAAAGATTGTGCACCGTGAACTCATCAAGGTATGATGGAAACAGTGCATATGACATCCCAAACTGACTAGTTCATGGTGCACAATCTGATAAAGACAAGAGTTTAATTTAATTATTGTGTTAATTTCTGATAAATATGTTGTTTGATTATACTTTTTAATAAAAGCATTATACTTTTTGGAGCCTCTCTGTCATGATCTCTGGGCAACAGGAGTTGGCTTGTGCTATTTTTAGAAGCACTTCCTGCTTGACTAGACAGTTAACCTTGGGGTCAACCTCTGCGTCTCAAGTTTGCTGTGCTTTTAGGTAAAACCATGAGTCAACTTGTGGATGAGCCTGGTCGCACCTATTTGGCATCTCCTAAATCAGGCATATCTAAAGATCAGCTAAATCTTCTATATGCTAACCACACTCTATTCTATTTTCCCTCCCTATTGTCTCAACTACTAACCAGTACTAAAGCCACTAACTAATGCTAATACTTAAGAAGAAACAGACGACTGAAAGAACAGACTGATCACCTTGTGATTCTACATAGAAAAAAAGGTAGGTTGTCTTTTATATATATTGTTTGACTTTGTGACTTCCTTCGAAGCCCAAGTCATCACACTCTCTATGCTGGTTGAAATACTGCCATAGGTTTATGTACATCAAAGCAAAGATTCTAAGTGAAGGTTAATCTGCTTGAATTATAAGAATATTAAATGACAGCAGGGATGGTTTCTTCCAGGTTGTTTCACACATATTTCTGTGTGAAATGTTCATAGATGATCCAGCTTTTTAGGGGACTTAAGTTAGAAGTTTTCTAATTGTAATTTAAAAGTTGTATTGCTTTATTTTCATGATGATGACAATAAACAATACCTTAACTAATTGGCTTATAAACTGAGGTAAGATCACAAGTGGTATGATTTACAGATATATATTTATTCTTTTAAAAAGTATATAAAACATTTTTAATGCAAAGATTAAAAACGATTAGAAAGGTATTCCACTGTGTATTGAACATTTTTGTACTCAATTAGTATCTTTTTCATTACTTGTGTGTGTGTGTGAACATCAGTTACTTTTAAAGATTTTTGCTAATCTTTATTAATTTTTGTTGCCACACCACATTTTTCTACAATAGAACTAACTGGGAACATCTATGCCTTTTGTGTAGGCTTTCTTAAATAAATACTTTCATATTTTACATAGCTTTCAAGGTTTAGAAATTCTGAGGAGGGAGATTTCCTAAAATATGTCCCCCCCCCCCTCCGGTTGAGGGGCGATGGAAATTTTCAATTCTAGAACCTCTAAAACAGCTATTTCAGTGTATTGAAAACCTATCTTAACTTAATTTTAAACCAAGATAATCAACAAAATGCGGGAAACTTGGTAGGTCTGCAAATAGGAGGGAAAACATTTTTAGAGGCATTTTTCAATGCGGGAGATTCATACAAATTCATTACACGGGAGATTTATTTTTAGCCATAAGATTTATTTTTAGCCATAAAATCAGACCTAGGTCTGATTTTATGGCTAAAAATAAATCTTGGTAGATCTGATTTTATGGCTAAAAATAAATCTTTCAATGCTAAGGCACGAGAATATAGAGGAAGAATTTTTTTGAAAAGGAAAAAACTGACATTTCTAGGTCTGATTTTATGGCTAAAAAAAAATCTTGGTAGGTCTGATTTTATGGCTAAAAATAAATCTTTCAATGCTATGGTGCGAGAATATAGAGGCAGAATTTTTTTAAAAAGGAAAGAAAAAGAAAAAAACTGACATTTCTTGTGTTGTTTTGCTCTAGCTATGTAGGTCTTATGCCGTAAGTTTTAAAAACTTTTAGTTTCTAGATCAGAGATTTTAAAGTTTATCCTAAAAGTATTTTCATTTGTAAAAAAAACTTAAAAACTACCTTTAAGTTGTTTGATATCTCAGGTTTAATTCATACGATTTACTTTTAACCTTATGAAAGAAAAATTAAAATTTCCTTCAAGCGATGATTTAAAATGACAAGTACGAAATATGTATTAGTTGTAAATAGTTACTGTCTTAATGGTCATCCATAGTTTAGAAAGAAACTTCATTTATGCGGAATCTTTCTTCAAAATAAAGCAGTGATTGACTGATCGTTTTTTTTTTGTTTACTCTATGAATAAACGAGATGTTAGGACTTTAATGACAAATACTTTACTCCAAATTCAATAGATGAAAGAATAAACACTTTCTGAACATTACTTAAAACTTGTTTTCAGTTTATTTTATTATTATTTTTTTTTTATTGGACCCCCAAAAAACTTTAACGGTGAAGAGGGATACACCGACCCCCAGCGTTGCCAACAATTTAGATATTTTATATCTAACTTTAGATATTTTTTGTTGCGTTTAGATATAGGAAATTGTTTTTATATATCGGATATCAGTTTAGATATTTTTTAATGAGGCTCAGATATTTTTAGATTTTGTTTTTGGAAAAATCCCGATATTTTAAATACTTTATGCAAAATCTCGATATTTTTAGATATTTTATCCAAAATCTCGATATTTTTAGATACTTTATCCAAAATATCAAAATTTGGCAAATGCCCTTGTTTTTAGATATTGGATACCAGTTTAGATATTTTTTTAATGAGGCGCAGATGTTTTTAGATTATTTTCGCTAAATCGTGATATTTTTTTAGATATTTGGTAAAGTAAAGTTAAGTCCCTGATATCTAGATATTTTTTTGCCTCAAAATTCTGGATAATTATTTAGATAATTTTCTGGAACAGCTAGATATTTTTGGATTTTTTCCCCTCAATTTCTGATATACAAATTTCAAGAGTTGACAACGCTGAGCAATACAGACCCCCCAACATAAATTTTAACACGCTCGAAAAATATAACGGGTTTACGATCATTAAATTAATTTTTACTTTTGTATTGAGCCGAAATAATTAAAATAAACAACTGGAAATCGAATCTAAAAGTTAGTCGAATGTTTATTTTTTTATATCTAAGCATGCGCTATACAAATTATCCTGGATTTAAAAGATATTTAAATTTTCGAATAAAAATCATTTTTTGATATTTTAAAAAAGAAAATCGATTACATGTTTTCATATTTGTATTAGAATTATTGGTTATCTTTGCAAATCAGGCACTAAAATTAAAATTGAAAAAGTTATCTCCCTTTATGACTAAAAATGGCTAGATTTAAAAAAGTTTTTTTTTTCATTTCCAGCTAACTTTTTAGCTAAAAATGTTAAGTACGCTCGAAAATTCATACAATAGCCCCAAAATTATTATGATCTTTAAATAAAAAATATATTTGGCACATTTTATTACTTTGTAGTACTTACTGTAGGTGAGGATAAGAAGAACAGAGAGAAGCAACAAATATCAATATATAGATTATATATAAAATATTATGATTTTTAGATAATATATTTATTAAAATAAGATTTTTAAATAATATATTTATTAAAATAAAATTCAAACATCAATTAATAAGGTATTTTACATTTCAGGAGACTGCGTATGATTTTTCGATCGTACTTAACATTTTTAGCTATAAAGTTAATTGGAAATGAAAAGAAATGAAAAAAATCTAGTCATAAAGGGAGATAACTTATTTCAATTTTATTTGATGCTTGATTTGCAAGGATTGCCGAATTACGAACATTTTTGATAAGTTCCTACTTATTATTTTTATTTATTTGTATGATTGATACATTATTTTACAAGTAGTACCTTCGTGTAAGGCACGAACTTGTGAAAATAACACATGCATCTCTAGAGATGATATTTGTTGAAATGATCCAACTGTGACATGAAATCAGCTAAAACTGTCTTTAAAAATGGCTAAAATCGGCTAAACTTTTCTACAAAAGATACATATATATACTCATTTAAAACCCACTTTCTTATCAAATAAAATTGCTACACAGTAAGACTCCAGAACAAATTATTGATAAATATTGTACATTTACTTTTATTTAACTTACTAATTGTTTTTTTTAAATGACCAGATTCTCTGCTATCATAGATTTTTTATCAGCTAAACTGGAAAAAGATCAGCCACATCTAGCCGGAAAATGGCTAATTTGGCAACCCTGCATGAAATTATCATGTTGCACAAATTCAATGAGAAATGAACTCATCACAATTGATTTTGCAAGATTAAGTTTCTGCTAATAATTAATTGCCCTACGGCAAAATATGTGGGCTATTGTTACCTTTCCTGTTTCAAAATTCCTGCTGCACGGTTAGTTACTATTTTTAGGGATAGTGTTAATGTGATACCATGGTTATGCTAGATTTTACAAATACATAAGTGTTACATTGTGACCTGCTTATCAGAATATGTACTTTTGTTTGGTGCTTGGGAAATGGAGTTATGACGGAGATTGAGAGATATTCTGAGCTAAGGTTATTGAAGTTTACACTTGACGACCTAAAATGAAACACAGGGAGTGTTGTCAGTACAAAGCCCTTGTCAGAAATCCTGGAGTTGTTGTTGACATATTGGTTTTAGATAATGGAGCAGGGTGGAGGTAGGGGGATGTCAGTGGAATCGAATATCTCCCTGTATCTGTCAGACCCAACCCTCGAATTGAAGGTTGCCCATAAAAGAGGCTGATTTTTGCATCTTAGTCAATTTTGGAATGAGATGCCTGGTGAATCCGTGTTGCTTTGACATGGAGGTGGAGAGGCAAAGAAGTATTGTATTGTATTGCAGTAATAGTAGGCGCTGAATGCAACTCATACAAGTCCCAGAGTGAGACAGAGCTTAGTTCTACTTTCCAGGCTGAAACCCTCAATCCCCTGTGAGGCTACCAGTAGTGGACTGCAAGGATCTTCTTCTCCGCCTCACAGGAAAAGCTATACTCCTGACCTGAAGCAGATGTTACCTCCCGCATCAGACAATAATAGCAACTTGGTTGGAGAAAAAAGATAACAACGTCCAGTCATTTCCAGGAAAAATGCGTTCTTTTATCTCCGTTGGAAAACATTGATGCATGGCAGGTTCGCAGATCAATCAGGTTACTGAATTCTGTTTTGTTGAAATCCTAAAAATGTTATTTACGGTCTGTTTCTAGTTACTCTGAAAGACTGATGATGATGATAGTAGTCATAATCTGGACACATTCTCTTTCTTCTTTCCTCTCTTCTCCACACTCTCTCCAACAGCCTCACGGGCGTACTGTGGACAGCAGAGATGTTGACCCTTCTGTCACCAGTCTCGAACTCCCTAACTGATTCAGGATTTGAATTGAGGGTGAACCCCGAAAATACTCAAAGCTGTATTTGGACAGTTTAATAAAGCTTCGCTCTATCTCTTCTCGTGACCTTTTGTACATATGGTCATCCGGAATCTTTGCCAGATTTCTTGCACTCTGTAGGAAACTGACTTGAACTTGAACTTGAACTTCCATGGCCGACATCTCTCACCAAGAAATTAATCTCTATTCTGTTTTCCAATTCAGTCAGGCATATGTTGCACCACTGCACCTTGCCTGCTGTTAGAAACAACTTTTTCTGATGCCTATTTTGACACCTGTGTAGGGGTTGCCATAAGTCTATATTTTCCTGAACATGTATTCCATTTAAGCCTCCGGACCTGTCAGCTGGGGCCTAAAATATGCTGACTGCATCCACTGCAGAGGCGTAGGATCCCGACCAGGGGCCCGGCCCTGTCAGCTGGGCCCTAGAATGTGTTGACTGCATCCTCTGTACAGGGGTAGGACCCCCCTCCCCCCAACCAGAGGCTACCTTTTCTTTCACCAAAGTCGCAAGACACTAATTAAAAAAACAAAAAACCTTTCACCAAATTCGCAAGACTCTATACCAGAGGCTACCTTTTTCTTTCACCAAAATTGTAAGACTTTAGTTAAGGAAAAATAACCTTTCACCAAAGTCGCAAGACTCTATTTAAAAAATTTTAAAAATTGATTTTGGCATTAAAGGACCCATCAAGGGTTGATATGCCGCTAAACAAATCAATCAATTACTTAGGTACCGAAATCTTAATCTGGAAGCAGTTTTTAAAAGCCTGCAAAATTAATTATCATGGCTGCTTTAAGATTACATAATGCCAAAGCCGGCATGGGCGTCCGTTGGTGGGGGGACGTGGCATTTGTTCCCCCCACCACAATCAGGCCTTCTCACCTAAGGTGAGGGTGTTTGAAAGAGGCTGATTTTTGCATCTTAGTAAGTTTTGGAACGAGATGCCTGGTGAATCCTTGTTGCTTTGACATGTGAGGTGAAGAGGCAAAGAAACATTTTATTGCAGTAATAGTAGTTATAATAGCTTATGATATCTTATAGTTAATAAAGGATAATGATACTGTACAATTGTTTT
>VCCN01000071.1:3982259-3996306 GCA_006491835.1 Architeuthis dux
ATAATGGAGTAGTCACAACATCATAATGGAGTAGCCATAATGTTAAACAATGAACAACAAAAGCATTCAACTGACCTCTAACAAAGAACTTTGGTGTGAGATTATCACCTGTGCCAATTGATATGGCACTATGGATGTAAGTTTTCATTTTACCTGGCAATTTATAAAATCGGTTGAGATCGTCTATGGTTAACCTCTTGATTTCTCTCGTTCTTTGTGTCTCTTTTAACATCATGTCTTGAAGTCTGCCAAGATATTTTATTCACAGCTACCCACAATACTGGTTTATTGCTGGGTTTAGGTTATTCATGTGTTCTGACATTTATATGTGTCTATGTATCCGGACTTGATCCAGCCCTAATCATTCATAGTAGAAACTTGAAATTTTGCATGCACACTCCCCTCAATGAGTAGGGAAAATGAATTTTTTTTTTAAAATTCCCCTCCTGAATAGGTTTTTAGAGGGGGGTTCAATTTTTAATGTAAGTTTATGCTAAATTGGTCACTAGTTTATGCCTGCTTGTTTCTTGAAAATTCAGACCTTTTTTAGTGATCACAGCCCAACAAAAAGTGAGAGAAGTAACTTATTCATTAATTACCCCTTTTTCCAACATTTTCCAATAATCTTTAAAAATCTAAAAAAATAGTGTTGTAAAATCTAAAAAATAATGTTGAAAAATCTAAAAAGTAATCTTTAAAAATTTTTTAAAATAATGCTGAAAAATCTAAAAAATAATCTTTAAAAATCTAAAAAATAATTTTTAAAAGATTTGCATGGGAATGCAGTCAGACCTAACGCTGCCACTGATATGTCTCTTGGAGACACATATATCTACGTTTAAAGTTAATTTTGTGAAAGCAGTCTTTTTTCTGTTGTGGATTGAAAGTGCATCTAAGGTTTCCTTCCATTTACCTCTTTCTTTGTTTAGTCTGGCACACAACCAAACCTCTCTCACTTATCTCTGGCCATCTTACCCATTTTTCTATGCCAATGCATTAATGTTACTTTCTTTCTCTTTCTAGAAGACAGATCACTCTAGAGAATATTTTAGACTAAGTTCTGGTTGGCATTGTCCACCATTTTATTTTAGTGTCCAGAATATTTTGTGGATCCTGCAATTCAACATTTAAGGCTGAAGCATCTTCTTCTTTAGCAAATACAAAACTTTATTTTTACTATTTGAGAGTAATTTTTGTTGATCTTGAGATTGTTTTGTTGTTGCTAAATCTTCACAATCCTCGGATTTTCCAGACAGAATCATTTCTTTCCTTCCTTTTGGAGACACCAAACACATCTTTCACTAATAGTAGTAGTAGCTGAAACATTAATTCTATGCAAGGTTTTGACTGCTTATCTAAATTATCAACCTTAAGTTATCCATTACCTCCATCAAGTTTGCTATCCATACAATTCAAAAAAGCTATCAATGCTTTTGCTAAGACTCTTAGCAAAAGCATTGCTTTGTAGGTAAAATATACCCAATCTTTCAAGGAATAAACAAACAAAAAAGATTTTTTTAAATGATTAAACATTTCTGAATGAATGTTCTTAAAAAGTCACTGCACTAAAAACACAAGTGTCAATATAAAAATAAATAGGCATTTATTTTCATTGATATTGTAAAAGTAAAAAATAATGTTAATTTTATGCTAAAAAATACTATAAAAATACTGATCTCTTACTAAGAGATCAGTATTTTTATGCTAAAGTATACTTTTGCAATGTCAATGAAAAAATCTCGCGCCTGTCATATGATTAATTGCTGGTCCCTCATTGGCCGTTTCTACGTGAGGACGCGAATGTTACGAAGCCGTTTGTGGAATCAGGGAACCAACCCTTAATCACAGGGGAAACTCCGCTTTGACCCGCCACCTGTCCCATATTAGTCCGTTGATAAGAGGGTGAACAGTACTGATGTTTTTATCATTTTGATTTTATTTGGCAAATTGAAATAGTAATTAAGTAAAGTTTAAAATATTGTGAAATTAATAAAAATCTATTGGTGCTGTTCAAAAACAAAAATGTGTAAAATAAAAACTATAAAAGATTTTATGCAAAAGCACTGATAAATCACTAAATTATGTCACATTTTAAATTTTTGAGAGAAAAAAACTTTTCTTTTACAAAATTACAGACCTACCAAGTCTCCCACATTTTGTTGATTATCTTGGTTTAAAATTATGCTAAGATAGAAAATGTTCAACAGCTATTTTGGTGTATTGAAAACCTAACGAAATCTCCTGCCCGAGAATTTCTAAACCTTAGCAGGTATTTATAAAGTGTGGAAAGTTTTTACTTACAAAAGTTTTCTTAATCTCCTCAGATAACTTTTGCATCATTCTCATTCAAATAAATAATTAAATAAATCAATAAATACTGTAAATCTTAGTCTGACACAAGGCCACTAATGTGGAGCACCCAGTGAGGATCGATCTCAATACACAGTAATAACGGTATGCTAGACCAAACTGCAAAGATTGTAAAAGTAAAAGTACATATTTGTCTGAAATTGACAATTTCAAAAACTAAACTCAATGACCTCAAAAGAAATTTTATGGATCAACCCTAAAAAGAGAAATATGTTCAGTGTTCTGATGAGTTTTAAAATTTTTTTTTTTATTTACATACCTGCCAAGACACACGCATTTTGATACATTCTCACGCTCATACGCATTAAAGGAAAATTCACACGCATTTTATAAAAAGTGTTAGATTTATTTAAATTTATTAAATCGGTTTAGATTTCTGATAAAAAAAAATCTTTAGTTTAGATCTCACATTATTTTGAAAGATCACATACAAAACTTTTGAAACATGTTTTAAATAGATTCCTAGACAACGCTTAATTTCAGTAGCTGATATACCGTAAAAAGCAATTTTAGCCAATCTTGGATACAGAATTTTCTGAGATCCCCTCCATTTTGCGGAGGGGGGGGGGGTCACACGATTCTCACGCATTTTCAATATCGAAAATTGACTGTAACTCTTAAAATCCCCCAACACGATAAAAGCACTTAAATTCCTCTAAAAGATAAACAACCTATTTTGATAGTTACGACGGCAATATTCGTCTGTTTAAATTAACTTAATTAACCAAAAGGCCAACTATTTTGAGATTTTTTATAGCCAAAATTGAAGAAAAAATATCCAAAATTAAGGCGAAAAAATATTCAGAAATATCTAGATATCCGGGCTCGAAAAATTCAAGATTTAGCCAAAATAATCTAAAAATATCTGAGCCTTATCAAAAAAATATCTAAACTGATATCCGATATTAAAAACATTTTCTTATATTTAAACCCAACAAAGAATATCTAAATCTAGATATAAAATATCTAAACTGATATCCGATATCTAAAACAGTTTCTTATACTTAAACCCAACAAAAATATCTAAATTGATATCTCATATCTAAAACCATTTTCTTATATCTAAACGCAACAATAAATATCAAGATCTAGATATAAAATACCTAGATCTAGATATAAAATATCTAAACTGATATCCGATATCTAAAAACATTTTCTTATATCTAAACGCAACAAAAATATCTAAATTTAGATATAAAATATCTAAGTTGGCAACGCTGCCAAAAACAAAAAAATAAAACTTTAAATAAAGAGAAAGGCCACTTCCTTTTAATCAGGGGGTCACTTCCGGGGACTGCTGATGACGTAGATTAACGCCGGAAGTAGATCAGTGAAAACAAGATAACGGTGAGTGGAGTGTTGTTTTTTTTTTATAATGGATATGCAGACATCTCTCGTGTTTAAGGTGTTTCTCTCTGGATTTCTATGAATATCTTTAAATATGTACATGATTCTGAAGGGTTTAGCGATTTGTGGGTCCACCCAGGAATTGGTTGGATTGTATACGTGTATCTGTTACCTTTTAATATTTCTACCATCTGTGGTTTGATGGTGTAGTTGACCTATCACAACTGTGTGTTATAAAGATTTTTAAAAATGTGTAAATAAGCATTATTTTTTAAAGATTATTACATTATTCCACCACAGATTACTTTTTAATTGCAAAGTCCTGGTTTTGGTAAGAATTAGGCTACTTAAACATATGCAAAATATTTTAATAAGGAAAAGGAATGCAAAATAAGTCTAAAGAAAAAGCTATTTGTTTTAAACTTAATGCAAAAACCGAAAAATTAATTATTGTAACAATATTATATATATATATAAAAACTGTCAAAATAGATTTCTTCTGTTTTCAAGTCGGTCTGGCTGGCTATGTATCACGCGTACAGGCCACACCAATGGAGCTAGAGGGCTGAACATTTCAACATTTACTCCTTGGGCATTATTTTTTTTTTTTTTAAAGAATATCACATTATTTCACCAGATTACTTTTTAAAAGCTTTTTAATGTCCTGGTAAGAATTATGCTATTGTTTAAACGTATACCAGATCTGTTTAACACGGAAAGGAATGCAAAAAAGGTACAAGAAGAAAAGGACTGATTTGTTTAAACTTAATTCAAAAAATGAATTATTGTAACAATATCATAGGTATATAGAAACTGTCAAAAAAGGTTTCTTCAGTTTTCAAGTCGGTCCGGCTGGCTATGTATGTATCACGCGTACAGGTAACCAATGGAGCTAGAGGGCTGAACATTTCGACATTTACTCCTCATGTCTAGACAATTTTTTTTGTGGGGGCGGGGGGCAATTTACAATGTAAGTTTATGCTAAATTGATCTCTAGTTTGTGCCCGCTTGTTATTTGATAAAAGGTGAGAGAAGAGTAACTTATTCATTCATCACCCCTTTTTTTTTTTAATTGATCACACCTAACACCGCATGCTGCCAAAAGATTTTGGTAACATGACTGTTTCTGACTAAGTCGACTTCATTTAAATTTTTTCCCTACTTAACTAAATTTAACTTTCAACTTGAAAGGTGCTTTTAATTTGACTCTTCTTAAACGAAACTGTCACGTTATGGAGATATCTTCAAATTAAAAGTATTTTAGTTGTTTTTTCTTTTTCAAGATCTTTAAATTCAAAAATCTTTGAAATTTTGTAAATTCCATTAGCAATATTATAAGAAATGGATTGATTTCTCAGCTAAGTCATTATTTATATATTCTATCATCCTTATTTCAAGAATCGACACACACAGTACGTCTGACATATAAGATATATACGAAATTTTAGGTTTATTTGCCCCGAAAAATGAAACATTTGACTTGATTCGTTCAAGACTGATTCACATTGACAATATTCTATTCAAAACACGTGATTTTCCTCTTTAATTTTAAAAATTGAGTAATTTAACATTTATTTTAGTGTTAATAAAGTATACAAATTGTATATAAAAGCACACTGCACACATCAATATTCATATTTACAATATCTAAGCTTTTAGCTGTGGTGTAATAAACATCATAATTCTTTTTAAAATCATTTACATTTATTGATAGCACTACATATTCCTACTACTCTATTACTAAAAAAATGTATTTTCTGATATTCAATCTACTTCTATTTACCTCACCGTATATGCATAGCATGGTATCTCGGTCCCTTGTACTCCCTTTTAGTAAAAGAAAATTCACTAGGATCTACTAATTCTATACCATGCATAATCTATTTCTATTATGTCTCCCTGATCCCTCCTATTTTCTAACGATGTCTACCCTAACTCCTTTAACCTATCCTAAAACACATTTTTAATTCTGGTACTAGATTACAATACTATTGTCTCGGCTAGTAGTAATGTTTATACTGTTTAAAACATGTTCTTTTTTTTTCCTCCTCAGTTGTGCTCGTCTTTTAGACATTTACATCTTATGATGCTGTTTAAAAAAAAAAAAACATCTTTCAAATCGTGTCTCTTTAGATAGACTATAGAGTGTATTTACTGTAACTTTTCTTAAGATATATCCAGAAATTCACACACAATTCACCAATCAGCTGATAATATAAGAAAAAGTCATTTTACATAACCATTTTCCCACAAAGCTTAAATAGCTTGGTTTTAGGAGAAAATAGCTTGGTTTCTCTACGTTCCGGATCCCTAGAGAGGAATATGAAAATTCTTTATTATTTCTTTTATTAAACATGTCATTTTGTGCTATTCTCAACTGAAACTGTTTTATTTAATTTATTTATTCAGTAATCCTACAGTTAAGCGGCGTAAAATAAAAAATATATATCCAAAATTATGAATAATTTATTAGAACATCAAACAAATTTTAATTTACTGACTGATAACTGCCGAAAATATATAACAAAAATGACAGGGTTTGTGTATTTAAATGTTTATAGTTGTGTGGTAAGCTAGATTCTCTTGGTTGTTTTAAAACATTTTAATAGAAATAGTTTACTGTTTTATAAAGGGAGTTCGGTTCCAGTAGGTATCTTGATGTTATAAATCTGTCTCTAAATGAGAGATGTTTCTGTTAGTGTTATTGTATTAATTTCGCTGGACAAATTCATACATGATGAATAAGATCCCCAGTGCCAAATTGCCTCTTAATTTTCTTTATGTACTCATCCAGAAATTTTCAATAGTATTTGGGTAAATTTCATCGTCATTAGATTAGGGTCCACCAAATCTTCCGAATAATGGTTGATCACATTATATGTAAATTCCATTATTCCGATTTACGATTAATTATAATTTTCTTATATATTTTATTTTTGATTTTACGCCACCAAATTATTGAATTATTTATTCTTGTATTTATGTTTGTTTCGTAATTTCTGATAAAACTGGACTGCAATATTTAAAATCATGATTAGGGCCTAAATTGTAAGCACTAAGTGTTAAATGTGTTGTTCATCAAAACAAATGCACAGTTTGCTTGATTTATTTAATTTATCTCTAATTTTATAATTATTTCCTAAAAGAATTCGGATTTCAATTAGAGAGAGCAGTTTTTAATGTTCAATCATTTGCAATCAACTCTGTTCCCTATTTACGTTTGTTTTTGTGCATCCGTAGTCTATTTCGCCAATGGTTACGATTCGCACGCACCCAAATCCAAAGATTGCCACAGTTTCCTTAGAAATTTCTCTTCTTTTTTTTTCTTTTTTTTTTTTTTTTAGTAAAGTTTGATCTACATAATTTCTTTTCTTTCACTGTTCATTTTTAAAAACTTCAACTCATTTGCGTCGACAATATTTGGCAAAGTTGAAAAAATAAGTTCATATTCTCAACACATAAATTTCTTGATTAACCATGCAAAATTCATTTATACAGATGCTCAGATTATTTGACCAGCAATTTTCCTTAACGAAGGATAGATGTCTTTACAAATGATTGTTTTGTTTTAAATTTATAACTAAGTGATCCGGTCATATAGTTTGAGAAAGAGATGTAAAAGGGACCTATCATAAAAACTACAATCCCCAAAACAGCAACTAAAATATATTTAAGAACTTGTAGTGATTTTTTCTGTGACATCGATTGTTTTAATTTTAATTAAAACTACGTATTTTGTCTAAAAAATGAGTAGGGAAGGTGGGCCCCGATTGTAAAGTTCTACACACTCGGTCACTCGTTGTTAAAAACTGCGCTCAACTTTTGTGCGTCATTTTCAACATCGAGTGAGTGAAGGTGTGGACAATTCATGAAATAAAAACAGAAGTTAATACATAAATTATATTGTTATTGCTTTGAATGAATTAAATTGTTTATATCTGTAGAAAGAATTAGTAATAAATATTGAATAGCTGACGTCACCCGGTGTAACAGAAAAATTTGAACTTTTGAAACGAGTCCAATTGGGTCCAATAAATTACTTAAGCACTGAAAATAGCTATTAAATGTTATGAATTGCAAATGGGTGACACTAATCTGTTCTCTATGTTCTTTAATAGGCTCCCCAGGATTATTTTGTTTGATTATCTGTTGCTAATTACTTATTCCTGTGTTTTCTTTTCTTTTTTAGATCTGATATTAACCAGGGTAAATATGCTTCAACGGTCAGCTAAAATTTTGCTTCAGAATGAACTTCGACACACTGGTACGCACAACAGAGTAAGTCACATAATTATTATTAATAGCCTATTGTCGTTAATAATGTTACTTATTTTTTGCTACTCTTGTCAAATAAAAGATTTGTCTTAATAAATGGATTGGGGAAATAGATAAGATGAGTTATAAAGATGGGACCGTGTTCCCATCAGGCACCCTAAATTTTTGCAAATCGAAAAGCATCATAGAAGTTGGCAGTCAGATATGCTAACACAGTTATTGACAGGTTGTAAAATTTAAACTCTAATAATCACAAATAAGCAATAAGCACAAAGATACTTAGATTGAAGAAAGCACAAAAAATAGTTTTTAATTTTTTTGGAAGAAAGTATCTTAGTAACTTCGAAAGTTAGTTTAAAAAAATAAACAAACTTATAAACAACTTATTTTTTATCAAATGTAAGTAACTTTGAACATTTCAGAGACAGACTAGTGACACCAGTTCAGCCTAGTATTTTCTTTGATATCAACACGTGGACTTGTTTTTATCTTGGTAACTAACACTGCTGACGTTTCAGTGATGTCACTGGTGTCAAGGAAAAAAAACATACTTTTCGATTTGCATAAAATTTAGTTTAGAACATGGTCCTAAAGATGAATACTGAAGATATGCTGAAACGGTCAACACCTAGTTATTTTCACAAAAACTTGTCTGTGGGTTTTCAATAGTGATGTATCAGCATATCAATCCGGTGCCGGATTCACAAAAAATTATCACTGCCACCAGTTTCAAATTTTAGCCACCCACTATTTTTTAACAGACTTGGATTTTAATTTTTTACTTTGGATATCTGATTTTTTGTGAATCCTGCACTGGATATCGTACCGGATTGATATTCGGGTACATCACTAGCTTTTAATAAAATTATTTAAAACTATACCATCTATGTTTAAGTACATTGCTCATAGAAAAAGCTAATAATCTCAGAAAAGTTTTAGAATAGTTCTTGACCCTTACCCACAAGTAATGGGGCCAGAGAATTCATAATGAGGATTTTATTCCTATTTTACATTCGATTTCATGTTAGCAGTATATAATTTTGCTGCATAAGAAAACCTCTTTCTCTATTGTGTATTTCGTACTGAGCATGTTTCTGTTAATTTTGCTTTCTTCATAGTGATTTTTAACTGAAGGGTAGTTCAGGTATGTGCCACTGCTAATAGCATGAAGAAATAGTGGTAGATTTAATTAGACAATGTGGAAAAGAAAGGTTGAGAAAAGCGTGTTACGTGTCTAACATATTTATTATCATGAAGATAAATCTTTATGCATTTCGTTGTTGTGAACATCATCAGAAGAGATTTGAACATAGCAGTTGTGCAAAAATCCATACTGGGTTGTGACAATGAAATGAAGGCAGTTTTGTGTGCTTTGGTGACCTAATTTGTTCAGTTGGAAGTTACTTATGGGGCTGTGGGCTGGTATGCTTTAGAAAAGGTCATGTTAAGTGGGTGTGATTTATGATTCTTGGTGATTCTGTCCAGATAAGTATGTTGGGATTGTTTTAAGGGGTCAGGGTGTGTGTCAATGGCTGGGTATGTATAGGCTAATAAGCGTGGGTGGGTGTATGTTTGTATGTGGATGAAAATGTGTATGTATATGCGTTTGTGCTATTTTTGTGTGTATGTGTCCATCAAGAAATGATGTAATTTTGTTGTTATGCTGATGTAAATGTGGGGGTTATAAATAACAATTTATCTAACTATGTAAACTCTAAATGGTATATAGTGACTTAGGATTACAATTTGATGTAGTCTAATGATTATATTTCCTTACTTGTATCATATAATAAAAATTCATTTTTAAAAAAAGCACCAGCTTCTGCCAATTTACACAAAACTATGAACAGGAAAAGAATTTTCTAAAGTAGTCACTGGCTAAACTAGTAGATAATATTTTCTATAGTTTTGAGAAGTGTCATTAATACTCAAGTGGTTCTTCGGAAGATTGAACTCCTCCTCCTCCTTGTTGTTTTTGTTGTCACGCGGGATAGAATGTTGGAGGCAGAGAAAAATCAAAGAAGCAGCTCACATCAAAATGTCGACTAAAGCCAGACAAGTGAAGAGTTCAACCTGATGTGGCTTCCACTTCCCAATAAGACAAATACACAGAAACACCTTGGCCCTGTGCTATAAAAGGGTTAAAAAATAACTTCTGTTTACACTTGAAGAATGATCGGCCGAAACTTGTGTTTACAACACAAACAAGGAGTTCAATCGTCCAAAGAACCATTTGAATAGTAGATAATATATTTACAAATTTTAAAAAGATCAATTCATATTTGGTCAGATCAAGTTGTAGTTTGAGTTCTAAAGAAATTACTATATTTTACCTCTGTCAATGAAGTTGGAGAGGTATATGTATTTGGTCACGTCTTTCCATCTGTCCACGCGGTATCTCCAAAAGTACTTAATTGATTTCTATGAAATTTTGTAGAAGGGTAGGCAATGGGGGTAATGAAGAGGCGGATCCAGGAATATTTTTTTTGGTTGAGATTTTTCTGGGTTTTCCATTTTTTTTTTTTCATACATTCATATATACGCTCATGACAGAGGGGAGGTAATTGTGCATGGATTCGCACCAAAATTTAATCAGTTGTTCCATAGCCTATTGTCCACCCTAACACAAAATTTCATTAAATTCATTGTGAACTTTTGAAGATATTGTGTGGCCAGCCATGAACTTTTAGCGATAATATGTGGTGTGGACATATAAATATATTCTAGTTGGTATTTGTTTTTGTGAGTTTATTGTTAATTTCTTAGCTTATATTAAAAGTAATGCCAAATTTTCAAAATCTACTTTTCAGGAATTTTGGGCAATTCTTAAATATAAGATAAATTGAAACATTTTAGGGAAAAAATGTCTGCATACAAATACACACCTGAAAATGTTCCTAAATGCTTCATGTATTGATTGTGATAAGTATTTGTATAATGATATTCGACAAGATGATAATAAAAAGAATAAAAATAACCCCCTCCCCCGAAAGAGAAGAATCTCTCACCAAAGTCGCAAAACTCTATTTAAAAAAAAAAAAAAGAAACTTTTGCAACTATTTAACAATATCCCCAACTAAGACCAGTTCTGGCATTAAATGACCTACAAAAATGTTGACATTCCGCTTGTCACGGCGCAGTATACTTTAAAGCATATGTGCCTATAGTGGTATAGAGGGGTTAAGGTCAAACAACAAATTATACACCCGAGACGTGAAAAAAGGATTAAAACGATATTAAAATAAATGTTTTATACAGAATAAACAAACTGGGTTACAAAAAGAACAAACTCAGGGATTTTTTGGTGGGCAATAATTGTAGTTTTATCAACATAGTCCGATTGACTGCTGAGGGAAAATTCTGGGAAAGAAAAATAGTCCCTTGATCGTTGAGGAAAATCAAATAGTGGGGTTTCAAATGTCCAAATGATGATTTTGGTCCACAGTCTTTAGAAAAAGCAAAAGAAAGAAGGGCCTATATCTCCTCGAAGATAAGATGACTCTCCCCACTTCGCCGGGGTTCAAAACACTGTGTCAGCAAGCTTTCGTGTCTCCGTCCTGTTCGGGTGCTACTGCTGTCTCTTTGTCCCTCCTTTTTTCTTCCTTCTCCGCGCCGAATTCAAATCCTGGGGAAAACGGAATCTTCCCAAAATCTTTCCTTTGTCTTTCACGCGCCAATTTTCTAACTCTCGGACAGATGAGATTCTATGTTTACATTTTGTCGTTCCTCAGGGGACCTAACTCAGATGGACGATCCAAGAGTTATCTCCCTTCCGTTCTCTTGAACCGTATACAACTATTTAACAATATCTGTAACTAAGACCAGTTCCGGCATTAAGTGACCTACAAAAAGGTGGACATGCCGCTAAACCCAGCAAACCAATCTGCGTTGTATGGTCGTCTCTCTGGACTTTACTACCCCATATCCGACTTGGTCAACCCTTTGATCTCACTAAGCCGAATTCATGAAAAATTACATGCGTTTTTGTCCCCCTCTCTTTCAACCTTTCAGTTTTATTTTTAAACTAAAAGATACTTTTTTCTATTAGAAATCGGCCTGGTTATCTCAAATGTCATCGCCCTGATTAACTGGTCGACCACTATTAATATCATGTACTGTGTAATTGTGAAATGACTGTTGATTTTTGGATTTGCAGATGGTGGAAGAAGCCGAAATGTGGCGTCAAAAGGAAAAAAGATCCGTCTCTTCTTCATCATCAAAGAAAGATAAAGACCGGGATAAAGACAAAGATAAGGATCAAGACGCAGAGAAGAATAGTAACACTATATTCTTTGAGGACACACGCAAGTCCTTCTTGTATGACAACAGAATACGAGATGACACAGTGTCGTATGGTAAATGTCGTGCCCATATGGATGATGAACCTGTTCCTTTATCAACTACAAGAAGTACATATTGGATGAGGCAGCTACAAAAGGCAGAAGAGAAAGATCCAGGAAGGTAATCTATTTTCTCAAATTCTTTTTCTCATCTGAACTTCATTTCATAAATGTAATACTCTATAACATTTACATGAAGATCTCATATAATTAGGTACATTAAAATCAGTTGGAATTTTGAAAAAACTGTGAGTCATCCCATGTTAAATCAACAAATTTTTAGGGCAAAAATACCATGGCCATCACAGATTTTGTTCAAATTTGGCAGATTTTGTTCAAATTTGGCACATTTATAGATCTTTATGAGACAAATTTCTCACATTTCTAGCCCAAACAGTTCCGGAGATACCGACCTCTGAACTTTGCCCAAAATGTGAATAACAAAGTTTGAAAATCAATATCTCGGTTGTTTTTACACCCAGAAAGCTCATTTGTACACCATTTTAAAGTACTCAAGCATATCTAAAACTATAGTATATGCATTTTTACCTCAGAGGTTAAATAAAAAAAAAGTTGACTTCGAACTTGACCTTTTATTGGTCATTGAACATGTTGACCAATTCTTTTCTAAATTTGACAAATAATTGGTCTGGCCTTTGGCATAATATGTACAAAATTTCATAGTGGAGAAAAAATGGGAAGTTGTGCTACAAGGATTTTAATGAAGTAATGAACTGAATTAAATTTATGTCTGGCAAATGAATTCGCTCAACATTGTGTGTGTGTGTGTGTGTGTGTGTGTGTGTAACAGTGAGACAGCTGTCATTTCAACAGGAAGAAGTATGTGTGTTTTTTGTAGTAGCCACTTGGTAAGTGGTTAACAGAAGCAGCCGACAGATATCAAGTTCGAGGTCAACTTTTTTTTATTTTACCACTTGAGGTAAAAATGCATATAAATGAGCTTTCTAGGTGTAAAAGTAACCGAGATATTGATTTTCAAACATTACCTTCGAAAATTCACATTTTGGGCAGAGGTCAGGAAATGTGAGACAGGTGCCATTCAATTTGTCTCATAAAGATCTATAACTTTGCCTGATTTGAACAAAATCCATGATGGTCATGAGCCCTTGTTGATTTGACATGGAATGACCCTAGTGCATAATCTATATTATTATTCTATCTGTGATTGTTATGTCTTCAGTAATAACATATGGAACATTTAGCTAGTTTAATAAGAGGGTAGGAAGAGCAAGGGTAGAAAAGAAAGGTAGTTTAATAAGAGTAGGAAACGAGAAGGAATATAATGAATTGAGGTAGTTTGATAAGAGGGGCGGGGGAAAAGAAAGTTGGGTAGTTTACTGAGGGGATTTGAAGATTTTCACATATGAAACTAATCCATGTTTTATTAGATTTGACTGGTTTTTACCTTCATCCTAAAAAGACTATCAAATTTAATAAAAGTGGTGTATTACAATATTTCATCCAATAATAATAAAGACTAATCCTGTTTGTATAACATTTAAAAAACATGGACAGGCAACAAAGATTAGAACGAATAAGGGAGAGAATGAGAAGATACAGACAAAGGACAAGAAAAGAGCAGAGGCATAAGATAATGGATAATCTTAGTTGTCAACATCCATGGAATTTCCTCAGGGTTCAACTAATCAATTGATGATTCTTCAAATGACTATAAATGTCTATGAAATCCAGTG
>VCCN01000071.1:4006833-4018711 GCA_006491835.1 Architeuthis dux
TTTAGCGAAGGGCCTGAGGAATGTACATGCACCAACTGAACAAGGTTTAATTTAAAAAAAATAAAACGGACACCCAAGAAAGGCTCAAGTGTAAAGTGACTGAAACGTTATAACAAGAAAGCAATGAAAGATTAGAATTAGAACAAAGTAATGCAGTAGTTTTCAGCTGCTTCAGAAATTTCACTGTGAGATAGAGTATTGGATTGGAGTTCTTGATTCAACTCTTTGAGAATTTATTCTTTAATTTTTCTAGCAGTTTGGGGAAACAGTAATATATGTTAAGAAATATAATCTTCAGGGTTAATATGTAGCTGTACATATTGTAAATTGAGCACGTTATTGAGCATATTCATGAGTTTCTGGATCAAACTGGGAAACCCATGTTTTATTCCTTTTGACAATGTTGTGTGTATGGTTCTAAGTTCTTTCGTTTTATCTATATCTACTTATAGACTCGATTCCTTCTGTTATAAAGTAAGGTAATATAGGAACCATTGTGATCAGGTTATCTTAAAAATCTCAAATACATTTTTTTTCTCAATCAACAAAATCTCAAAAATACATCTTTTCTCAATCTTGTTAAGATGTCCATGGATCTTTTGTATGACTAGCAATTGATTGAAGTCTCCTGATGAGTCCTTGCCTAGCTGAACCACTGTTACCTAACATAGGGCTCAAAATTAAGGTTGTCCCGTCGTCCCAGTAAAAATGTGTTTGGAACGAACAAATATCTTCTCCGGGACGGAAGTGATTTTTGAAAAGAAAAAAAAAATTTTTTTAGATTTTTTAAAAATCACTTCCATCTTGGAGTTGTCCCGGAGAAGATATCTTTTCCTTTTTTAAAAAAATTTGGTGAGGATTGTTCTGTTTTTCTATCGTAACAAAAATAACAAAGTCAACTCCAAGTTTGGACAGGAGTTTGACAATTATGTATTTCCTCAACATTTTAATGGTGTTTTTATTATGCTACTAACAACTATTGATGATAATAACAAAGTAAAGAAACAACATTTTGATTTTGGGACCGTTTACGTTTCCTTCGGGACAGTTAAAATTGTTTTTTCAGGACCGTTCCGGGATGGTAGTGAAAAAAGTTAGTGTACAGCCCTGCATACACACCACTAGTAAAGTGATGCACAGGATGCTGGTTCATTTACAAAAATTCAATTTAGTCTGATCCAGAGGGCACTAGAAGGTATAAAATTGTTCAGAAGTCTTATTTTCTTTTGAAAATTTATAATACCATCTTTCTTAAACACCATATGATGGAAACAAAATGATTAAATTTTCGTTTTATTTCAAGAATATTTAGCAAGTAATGATTTGTTAAATTGAAGAATTTTTAAATTGATCCTTGAAATTGTATATCTGTTAAACAATTTAGTACAAGTAAATTTTTCTATGATGCCTAAAAATTCTTAGGGATTTGAAACAAAATAGGCGTCTTGTCTATACCTAAGGCTTTTGGCCTTTTGGCGAAGATCAAAGTGTATCTGTTCTTTGAAACCGCCATGGCCTCGAAGTTCAGAGAACCACGGCCCTTTGGGGCTCCTTGTGGCATGCTTAGCTATTGTCCTGGGAGAAGTTGCACAGGATATCTTGGCCAGCTGGTCAGGAGGCGATCACCATTAGCATGCTCGGGATTCAAAAGGCACAAGACTAAATTGCTTTTCTTTTTTCACTTATTTCTTGAACTTTAACAACCCTATTGCGGATTCTACCCAACCACACTCTCTCTCTCTCTCTCATACACACAGACACACTCCTATAATGAAAAACAAGCTTGTATGACCATTGTTTAATTTTTATTCTCTTTAGCTCGTGAGACAAAAACATTTCAATTCTGGCCTGCCTCCCAAAAGGTTTGCCGACCCCTGACTTAGAGTAGAGTCATTAACATTCCAACTTTTGTTTGGACAATCAAATTTCTTCTTCTCATCTTTGATATTTTCAACACAACGTTTTGTCCGTTCCATTCTTCAGCCCTTGTAAGGTGAATAATTCAAGAAAAGAGTCAAACCTTTTTTATCTCCCGGTGAAGAAAGAAATTAGATGTCTGAAGGTTGTCATTTTTAGGAAGGAACATCTGCGACACTGGTTAATCAAATCTCATATATGAAATGTACACAGTAAAGAGATCTGTTGTAAATATTCTAAATTATATTCTCCACCATTATACACGCCGGAGAAGATGTGTTTAAGTTTTTTGTCTGGCTGACATTAAATTGTATGGAAGTTCTTTATCATTTTTTTCAATAAAGCATTGGATCTTTTCCTGTCTGTTTCTCACCCTTGTATGGAATAAGCAATTTCAAGAAGTCCCACATGTTTCTCATGTGTAGTTTCAGCAGAGATTTTGGATGCTAGCATATCTTTGAGTTGTAATCTTTGATCTCAGTGTCTTTCAATAGAACAGGGTTGCCAGACTGCGCTGCAAGGGGAGATAATCTGAGCTTTATCTCCGAGACTTACGCAACACAACACAGGCATTGGAATAGTGTCAAATTCTGAAATTGAGCAAGTCATGAGGAAAGGTGCAATAGTAGCCTCTTAAAATTATCCTCCTTTGTATCCCAATCTTACAACCTTGCAATAGGATATTAATTATAACCAACTGAAAGATTGCTCTATATGTTGTGAGTGTTGGAAAAAATAATTACCCACACAAAAATCTTTTTATATAAAAATCTGTCTATATAATAAACTGACTTTTTCTATTTGTTTGTTTCTCTCTCCATAACTGGCGCTAGAGCACACAGATATTACACTTAGATCCTAGGCAGAGGGCCAGGGAGTGACACTTTGATCCTAAGCAGAGTGCACAGATACTCTGATCATAGGCAGAAGTGCCAATCCATATGTTAATAAGTCATTTTTACAGGTACTATGCTAGTATATGTGTGTGTGTGTGTATGTGTGTATATATATATGTATATACCCCCGTGTCATCAAAATGCGACACAGTGGTGCAAAATAATTCAGTAGACCTTAGTTTTCCGAGAATGCTCAATACCTATGGTAGCGTGGATGTATAAATGATTTTTTTTTTTTTAATTGATCCCCAACGAATTGCACAATTGGTTTCACCTCAAGATTATCAAGTGGATCCACTTGATAATCTTGAGGTGAAACCAATTGTACAATTCATTGTGGATCAATAAAAAATCATTTTTTTTATATATATATAATTTAGCTGTTTGTGATGTATGAATTCAAATATAAGAATTTATCAGTAATACGACAATTGTACAAATCTAAATAAACATTCTAAAAATAAGAAGCAAAAATGTTTTCCCTTGAAGCCATACAGGCTCTGCACATATTCCCACCAACAATTATTCAACATATTGAAATCTACTGAATATTAAAATAACTATGAACAGCTTTCAAACTTGTTGATTTTTTCATTCGTAAATGTCATTTTAAAGAGAAGCACTTATTGATATTTGTGTAGTGTTATAAAGTGATCCTCCCTTTCTGAGCCAGTGTTTGAAATTAGATTACTATCAAAAAAATCCAAATGAATATTGGTGATTTGTTTAGGAATATCCCATCAGAATATTTGACTCTTAGCGGAAAAAGACTATTGCTTATTGGCTACTTTACTTCCACTATACTTGTAATTATATAACCAATAGTTTACCCATGCTGTTAGTGGTATTTACAAAATGTTGTATGAATTCAAATATAAGAATATATAGTGGTATTTACAAAATTTTGCAATTGTATTGTACTTAAAAAGAAATATCAAAAACGTTGGGATGATCTGCATTTGTAATCACTGCTACCCACAACAAACCAGTTTAAACACTTGCTGGGTTTAGGTTATTCATTTGTTCTGACATTTATATATATCTATGTATCCAGACTTCGCCCAGCCCTAACTGTTCATAGAAACTTGATATTTTGTGTGCACACTCCCTTCAAAGAGTCAGTGAAAACGCTTTTTTGTTTTTTTTAAATTCCCCTCCAAAATAGGTTTTTAGTTCAATATACAATGTAAGTTTATGCTAAATTAGTCACTAGTTTGTGTCTGCTTTTTTTTAATTGAAAATTCAGACTTTTTTAGTGATCACAGCCTGACAAAAGGCAACTTATTCATTAACCACCCATTTTTTCCAATTTTTTAATTGATCATCCCCAACACAGCATATATGGGTGGTGGTGATTCATAATTTCCCATGGAATGCTAGTCTTGTGTATGTTCAGCCAGAAAGAATCTGAAGTTTTACATATTTGCAAAAAAAATAAATACAGGAGACTACCCCTAAAGTTAGCATTTAATAATTATCTCCCTTGACAAATGTTTCAGACAAATATAGACATACATGTGGTGTATAATATAAGTAGATTATCCAAAGAATACTTACAAATTGTGTTTTTTGCCTTTTTGAAATATTTTTATCATAAAAGATGAAGAGGTCAGATGGGTAGTGAATAGTCATGATTTTATATAGTAAATTATGATTGTATCAAGTTTACATCAAGCACCCTAAGAATTGTTGAATCGAAAAAGGACACATTTTGCCTCGACACCGAAAATGTTTGAAATTACTTACATTCGCTAAAAAATAGGGTGGTTGTTTTTTTTGTTTTTTGTGTTTTTTTAACTAACAAATTTTAAATACTTTCTCCCGGAAAAATAAAAAGTATTTTTTATGCTTTCAATCCAACCTTCTTTTTCTATTTCTTTATTATGCTAAGATGACAGTTACTGAATGACTAAAATTTAAACTCTAATAATCGCTATAAAAACTAAAACCTAGTTTTACGAAGAATAGTTGGATTGAAAGCACAAAAAATACTTTTTAGTTTTCCGGTAGAAAGTATCTTAGTAACCTCGAAAATTTGTTAGGTTGTTTTTTTCTTTTTTAAACTATTTTTGAATGGAAGTGACTTTGAACATTTCTGGTGTTGTGGCAAAATGTGTCCCTTTTCAATTCAACAATTTTAGGGTGCCTGATGTATACTTGATCCATATGATTTTTGTATTTTATATTTGCTGCTCTACAGAATCAAAGTTTGGAATATCTTTTATTGTGTTCTTTTAGTTTTCTGTTTTAAAATTTCTGGATATGTTTAATTTGTTCGCCTGCGTCTGTCTGTCTACACAATATCTCCGAAAGTACTCTATGGATTTCAATGAACTTTGTGGGAAATGGGGTAAGGAAGAAGTGGTTAAATTTTGGGGTGGATTCAGGAATTTTTCTTTTCTTTTTTTTTCTTTTTTTTTTTTAATTGAGAGATATATTTCATTTATTTATTATTTGTTTTTTTTCCATACATTCATGTATATGCTCATGTCTGTCCATACAGTATCTCCAAAAATTCTCAATGGATTGCCATGAGAATTTGTGGATGGGCGGCTATGGACAAACTGATTAGATTTTAGGGCAGATCCATGTACAATTACCTCCCCTACGTCGTAGTTAATATGTCCACACCACATCATGTCGCCAAAATTTCATTTCTGTCCATACAATATCGCCAAAAGCTTTCAATGATATTTTGTGGAAGGATTGGCTATGGACTACGGAGGAAGTGTTTAAATTTTTGGGCGGATCCATGCACAATTATATACTTCCCCTAATAATGACGTTGGCAGAGGTATGCACTCTCCGAATGCTTTTTAGTCTTGATTGTTTTTATTTCCTTTCATATTTTTCCTTAAATTCTGTACATATTCCCAATATTTGTATTTCTTTTCTGTCAACACCTGGTTCAGGGATGAAAGAAACTAGTCTTATTTTATTTTCTACTCAATATCTACTTATATAATGAACAGTGTGATTTTCTTGTTTCTCTGTCTGTAACCATAGACTCTTACGCTTAAAGGTAACAGCAAAGTAGGACGACTTAACTGTCAAAAATGGATCGCATCATGAGGATTGATTTGACCGATCTCTGCTAAAGAAGCTAAATTAAGATGAGGGTAAATAGCAGTCAAAAATTAATAAAAATGGTTTACAATACTTGATTTAATAAAAAATAAAATATTTTTTTTCTTATTTTACTAAAACTCAAATAGTCATTGCCATGCCAGCTTTAGTAGAGATGAATCAAATCGGTCTTTATGATGCAATTCATTTTTGACAGTTAATTCATCCTCAGGTTTTCTGATAAAAATATCTCCTACCCACAATTTCAAACAATGAACTCTTCCACTGAAATGAGTTTTTTTAGTTTTTCTAAAAAAAAAAACCCCCATCATAATGGAATTCAAATACAGGTGGTCCCTGCTTTATTAAAGTTGGGTCTACACCACTTTTTTGAAGAAAAAAAAAAGAAGAGATGTAAAGCAAAAATAGCGTTCAGCTTTTGTTTTGTAGCGAGTCATTATAGAGGCAGCTCACACTCTCTGCCTCTCTCTTCTACACCCCAGTCTCCTATACCTCCCATCACCATAAAGAATCCTGATGCTTGTTACTTACTACCATTTTTGCTAGCAGCTACTATGAGGAGAGGGAAGCTAAAAGAATAACGCCAAGACTTTCTTTCACACACTCTCAGCTAAACTATGGTATCACAGAGCTACATCACTGCTGATTGAGTCTAATCTTACTAGATACATCTTTTAAAGTTCATCAAGGAGCAAAGTGTTCAAGCATAAAATGCTCTTTATAAAAGAAATTTTGGTTAGTTTTTACCTTCATCCCAATTTTTAGTTTCTTTTTATCACAACTTTTGACTTGGATCGTAATTCTATGGCAACGAGTAAAACAGTGTGATAAAAAGCAACTAAAAATTAAGATGAAGATAAAAACTAGTCAAAATTAATAATAAAAATACTGTTACAATACTGTAATGTTAATTTATATGTGTTTCAGTCAAAACACGAACCTACCCATCAGCCCCCATTTAATGAGCCCTGTACCAGAAATAGGAGCTCAGAACTGGGAAGGTCTCTCTGGTTCAGGCAATCACCCTGTAGACATGTCTTTGTTTTGTCTCTCTTCATTTCTTAAACACAGCTAAATACAGTTATGAACCAAACGCGTTCAAACTAAACACAGCTAAATAGATAAGAACACACGAACAAAGACACTAACATCAGACATTACAAATATTTCATCCAATAATAAGAATACTAAGATGTTATGTTGTGCGTATGATAAAGGATGATGTATTGTTGTGAGTAGCATAGAGTTATGTTGGCACTCAAATCCTGACTGACTAATGAACTTCAGAATTCTTATGCCTTTTTATCGTGCCTTGTTTTTTTTTTACCCTTACAAATGGTGAACTTCAAAATATTAATTGTAGTTGATTCTACTTAGTGAGTTTTTAGAGTCAAATGTTTATTGATTAGAACCTAGGCAGAGTCCACTATGTAGTACAATCGTCTTGTACATGTTCTGCCAACATGAGACATCTCGTTCCAGGGCTGCTCATGTACCAGAGAGGTGAATCTGTGGAGGGAAAACAAACATACAGGAGAAAATTCATTCATTTCAAGGAAAATATGGAGTTTCTTTTATTTCCGTGGATAGCTTCGATGCGGAGCCTGTTCACAGATCAATCAGGGTACTGAATTCTGTTTTGTTGAAATTTTCCTAGTTACATTACTATAGGACTGACAGTGCGTGGTAATAGTTCAAATCTGGGCATACTGGTCTTCTTCCTCCTGCTCACTCCTCAGGTGAGGAGTCAGGCTCCTAGCTGTTTATCCGTTGCTGCTGTCTGCCGAACTGACTAACTGCCACCCGATTCAAAATCGGGGCGCACTCTTAGAAATACTCTGATTGGTCACGCATTCTCTTTGTCAGCTGTTTAACCTATTTTCTAGTCCGGGGCCTGATAACCATCAGCTAATAATACTATCCCCCCAAATTCCAGTGTACTCACCTTCCTTCTGATAAGCGAACATACAACCTGAGCATATTTCATTACAACAACAACCATTACTAAATTTTGACTAGTATTTCTTTCATCTTAATTTCAGACCATCATTCTATGGCCATTAGTAAACAGCGTTGATCTGAAATAAAGGATAAGCTGGGTGAGACCAACTTGTATCGCCTTTACCTTCAGAAGCCTGTCTATGTGTGACAGCTGCTCTACTGCTTGAGGTACGAGTTCTGATCCGTGCTGTAGAATGATAGCCTCAATAGTTGCGATGAAAGGTTAACTGATGTTGGCAAAGATAAGATAGCATTTATGAATATCAATTCTAAATAAACTATATTTTCCGGTAATCTTTGCTTTGACCTACATAAACCTATTGCAGTATTTAACCAGCATAGAGATGTTCCAAAAAGTATTTTTTATTGAAAAGTATAATTAAACAACATATTCATCAGAAATTAATGCAATAATGATATTAAATGTATGTCCTTATCAGATTGATTGAGTGATTGTTTTGTTTAATGGCACATTGACCCTTGGTGGGTCTATTTTAAAAAAACAAACTTTTCACCAAAGTCGCAAGATTCTATTTTAAAAAAAATAACCTTTCACCAGTTGCAAGACTCTAGTTAAAAAAAAACCTTTGAAACTATACTCAAAAAAAGAGCAGTAAATTAGTGCCGAGTTCGATTTCTTTATATTGAATCTGTTTTTTATATTTTTGAGTATAGTTTCAAAGGTTTTTTTTTTAACTAGAGTCTTGCGACTGGTGAAAGGTTAATAAAAAAAAAAAAGAAGAGAATTTTGCAACTTTGGTGAAAGATTATTTTGTTTTTAAATAGAGTCTTGCGACTTTGGTGAAAAAACAGGTGGCCCCTGTTTGGGGGGTCTTACCCCTCTGCAGGGTATGCAATTAGTGTATCCTAGGCCCCAGCCGACCGGGCCGGTCTTTATCAGATTGTGTATCATGAATTTGTCATGGTACAATGGAAACAGTGCATATGTACAATTTGATAAAGAAATGCATTTAATTTCATTATTGCATTCATTTCTGATGAATATGTTGTTTAATTATACTTTACAATGAAAAATTATACTTTTTAGAGCCTTTGTATGACTTTTGAAGCCTCTCTATGCTGGTTAACACTGCTATAGATTTATGTATGTCAAAGCAAATATTACCTATTTTCCTTTTAGTCTCTAATGTTTATATAAGTAAAAATAGTCAAGTCATTGAAGAGTCTGAATGGTGAGTCTTGTACTTGGTAGAAATATCTTTTATTATCTACTAGCTGTCCAATGTACAAGGTGTCCCATAAGAATGTCCTTTCTGTACCCATTGTTCAGGAGTAACTTTGTATTGACTCGGCTGAGAGATGTCATATTGAAGTTTGAGGTTTCAATACTGTGATGACTTGGGCTTCGAGGTCACAAAGTCAAACAATATATATAAAAGACTACCTACCATTTTTTCTATGTAGAAACACAAGGTGATCAGTCAAGTTCTTCAGTTAGTCTGTTTCTTCTTAAGTATTAGCTTTAGTTAGTGGCTTTAGTAGTCGAGACATTAGGGAGAAAAAATAGAATATAGTGTGGTTAGCATTTAGAAGATTCAGTTGATCTTTAGATATGCTTGATTTAGGAGATGCCAAATAGATGTGTCCAGTCTCAAGTCCGTATTTTAGAGAGCCACATTATATTCGTGCCTACGTCGACAGTATGAAATCAAATAATGGATAATTTCATATCTGACAGAATATGATAATTATAGAATGAGAATGGAGAAGCTAGCAAAGTATAGGATTAAAAGACTCCTGCCTACCACGAGAGTTTCGTTAGCTCAATCGGTAGAGCAGAACCTGTATATAAGGTTGCTTCCAAGGTGGATGCGGGTTTGATCCCTGCATGGAGCTCATTTCTTTATTCATAATTATCATATTCTGTCGGATAAAAAATTATTCATCATTTGATTTCATAAATAATAATAAAATTCTTTTCAATGAGATAAAAAGAAAATGACATTATATTTTCAGAAGAAAAATTCATATTCCAAATCTTCTACAATAAACATTTAGAATAGAAGCTGAATAAGTCTTCAATTACCTATAAAAATCCAATATTCAGTGAACCCTCGTTAAAACGGACTAATAGTATTAATGTCTATGCATGTATTAATGTTCACAATTAATAATAAATAAACACGCCTAAGCAAGCTCCCAGCAGCAGAAACACGGACCAGAAGTGGGAACGTAGAAGGCTCACTTCTTGACAGGCAATAGCCCTGAGCAACATGTGTCTTTGTTCCATCTATCTTCTTTTCTTGAACACGCTAAATACAGTTATGAACCAAACATGTTCAAACTAAGCACAGCTAAAACAGAAAGAACAACAAGCAAACAAAGGCGCTAATAACAGAAGACATAGCAGAGGTTAATACTGTATGTATACGATATTGGAAAGTATATACACTGAATATGATACATCATATAACTATATATATATTTTATAAAATTATTTAACATATAACGGGGTTAATTAGTTCAGGTCTAATTAATTAAGATCTGACTCCTCTGAAAATCCCTAAACCCGAAACTTTTATAAGTTTGTTTACTTCTAAATGTGGAAAATTAATTGTAGTAGTAATTTTGAAGTGGTCCAGTTAATAATCTAGCGGTCACTTCCAGAAGCAAACACTGTCCTCTATAGCTGACATGGACGGTCACTGTCTTCCAGGGTTGCCAGAAGCATCTGATTTCGGACATTGTGTCATAGATTGGACATCCAAACTTGTCTGATTTGAGGCCCCACATGAATTCAAATTGATATTTCCAAAACCAAAAGCTCTGTATACAAACCATCCTTCAGAAAACTATAATTTAGGTTCATTGATTATATTTATTTTGTTTTGTCTCAAAGTAAAGAATTGATACATTCGAATAACAAAAAAACTACAATCTTATTGAAGAAGACATTAGTATCAAAATAGCCAGAATTTTCCTGGAAAGTGCCTTCATTGTTTAAGTTGCAAAAAAACATTGGTGCACTTAATTTTCATTTTAGTTTTTCAATTTCTAAAATATCTGATAACTGGCTTAACAGGGTCCGTTTAATGAGAGTTCACTGTAGTAAAAAAACAAAAAGCAAAAAAACTCCAGTTATTTAAAATTATTCTCAATGTTTTTTGAGTGAGAGTATAGGTCATTTTAATAGAATAAAAATAGTTTAATCATGAAAACAATCTCTTAGTGTACAAGTCATTAGTTGTCAGGATCATCACCATCACCTCCATCCTCAGTCGCAGGCGCTGTGAAAAATAAATAAGAAAAATGAAATTACTTATGGGAAGATTGAAGTTAAAGAATATATTTTTAATGTGGTCCATTGATAGCAATCTTCCTGAGTACAGTTCTTTTAAGTATCTTAAAATTCAAGAGCCTAACCTTCTTTCATGATTAAAATATGGCACTTATTCTCTTACAAAGAGTTTATAAGCTTTTACCAGCAGTATTTCCTCATGAGAAGAGTTTTACAAAAGTGGAAATTCATCCAATTTAAACCATTAATATATGTAAAAAAAAAAAATTTTTTAAATGGTAAACAAAATTTTTAGAATCTATTCTAAGAATCATCACTGACCACTACATTATGAGCAAGCATTGGAAAGATATTGATTTTGAATAATATAAATAGTTAGGCCATGTCGTCAAAAAACGATGGGAGTATTTAAATAATTTTTGCAATTGCATTGTACTTAAAAAATATAAATAACATTATGTTGCTCTGTATTTTCTAGTTTATGTTCAACCAGAATGAACCTAGATTTTTTATGCATTTGCAAAAGAAAATAAACAAGTAAGGGAAACTACTCTATAATTAGGATTTAATAGTTATCTTCCTTGACAAATTTTACATACAAAAAATATAAATACACATGGCATATGCAAGTAGATTATTTAGCAGGCTTTAATGGATGCTTAGTGAATTTTTATTGGTGTGCATTTATGTTCAAGTTATGCCAGATGAATATCATAAT
>VCCN01000071.1:4035524-4046227 GCA_006491835.1 Architeuthis dux
ATCCTACACTGAAAGATAAAACCTAATCTAGAGACCCTTAAATACAGAAGAAAACGTGCTGACCTACTAGAGGTCTATAGAATCCGGAACAACATATATAGAGTGGATACTGACATTCATTGCTCAAAATGCCCTGATAAGAAAATGCATAGAATTTTTTCATTTAAATGTGCACTAAAACCAGAGGACACAGCCATAAACTACAAATTCAGACCTCTACTGGTGTTTTTGCCAAGAGTAGCAAATGCATGGAACAGCCTAAGTGAAAAGATGGTCACATCTGAGAATATCAATATTTAAAAAAATAATCTTTATTCTGATATACCAAATTTAACTACCATTTTTCTTATTAGTTTAAACCCAGCCCAACTACACTGAAGCTGGCTGAATGACGCAATTAACTGCTGTCAAAAAAGCCTATTTCAACTATATTCAAGCATAGTATAATTATGCTTTCTAAGTGAGTTCAAAGATGTTATATATATGCATGGATACACATTTGAAGTCTTTTGCAAAAATTGATTAAACTCTGATTAAAATATCATACTACACACTTTGTGGGTGATTTCTATATTTTAAATGTGTTGCACAAAATTTTATAGAATTTTTTCCTTTAAATGAATTTAGCAGAATTAATCAAATCCAAACAATACTAGACATTTTTACTTGCTTTTTTGGTTGTCTGCATTTGCTTGTTGCTTTTGATTAGACTTTGTAATGCAAATAAAGAAATTGGGTCTGTGAATTTACCTTCATATTTTGATCCATCTGGATAGATGAAAGTGCCTTGTCCATGCTTTTTGTCAAGACGATATTCTCCTATATACCTTGCCTCATTTGTAAATCTGTAACGAATAAGAAGAGGAAACTGCATATAATTCTGGTACCAGTATAAGTTCATGTACAATATAATCAATAAAACCCTTCCTATCTTCATCAGAGGTTCACTCTGCCTCCAAACTCACTCAATTTCCAAAGTTCCAAATTTGACACTATTACAATTCCTACGTTGAGTTAGACTCTGAGATAAAGCTTGGATTTACTGACAAAATCTGGAAACCCTGGAAATTTCTTTTCTTTTTTAAGGGTAAAAAAATGGAGGGTAACTTTTTTCCCATTTTAGGGATCAAATTGAGGGGAAACTTTATTTCCCTTTTTAGGGGTTAAAAGCAAGGGGAAACTTTTTTCATTTTAGGGGGTCAAAATTGAGGGGAAACTTTTGCTCAATGCTCGACAGCTCTTTAAATTTAATGACCCTGTAATGTTGTCTGATATTATGTCTTTATTGTTTGTTGGTTAGTTTTTGTTTTAGCTGTAATTAGTTTGACCGTGTTTGGTTCATAACTGTATTAGCTGTGTTTAGAAAAGAGGGGAAGAGATAGAACAAAGACATGTGTGCTCAGGGCTATTGCCTGGTCAAGAGAGAGCCTTCTCTGTTCTCACTTCTGGCCCATGTTTTGGGGATCGGAAATGGAATGGGGGCTGCTGGGAGCTTGCTTTGACGTGTTTATTTATTTTAACCTTATACATTAATACATACATATATAAACATTGATACATTATATCCCCCTTGCTATAAAAAAAAATTTGATTTTATATCATGTATCAAATTCTTTGTAAAAAAAAATACTGATATATGAACTTTAGTAACAATGCAATTACCTCATTGCTTTTATACATCACAAAGTTAATGAGTTAGCATTAGTTATCTCGGAATCTATGGTAAAATTAGTAATTAATAGTATTGTGTAATTAGTAATTAATCAGTTAAGTCTTACACAACTCAGTTTTGAGCCACAGAACACTTTTTGCTCTTCACACCCAAATTCTAAATTTCAGAAATGTTCAGAATCACTGATTTAGACCTTGAGGGAGTTTCTTCTGTTGCTTAGAAGAACTACCTCATTTGCATAAAACAAAATGGCCAGCAGCACACATCATATAAAAGAGGATTTCATATCCTGTCTCCCAGTTGACATATCAGAGTACTTTAAGGACTAAATCATGGTTTTCAGACATGAGGAATCCAAAAATACACTTTATTTTACAAAAAAATAATTAATTTATAGGCATTTCAGTATTTTACAAGGAGATTTCAAGTATTCAACTCCAAAGTTGATTGTGGAATTAATTTCTGATGGAGGCATATACATATATATATCGTTAGAAAGAGAATTATATCAGCTTCCCAATGGTGTATGTTCCTAATTTGTATCTGATAGACTTCAAAGGTTACAGCTCAAAATGTGAAGCTAAGTATTCAGTATTTTACAAAGACTTCAAGTACACAGTCCAAAGTCTATGGATTGTTGAATTAATTTTTGATGGAGGTATATACACATATATAAATCCTTAGAAAGGGAATTCTCCCAGCTCTCGAATAGTGTAACTTGTTAATTTGTATTTGTTGAGCTTAAATACTTACAGACCAAACTGTGAAGCTAAGTATTCAGCATTTTACATGAAAACTTCAAGTATGCAGTCCAAAGTCTATGGATTGTGGAATTATTTCTGTTATTTTTTGGTGTGTGCTGGCGGCCATTTTGTTTTATGCAAATGAGATAGTTCTTCCCAACTTTTTTCTTGGGGACATCTTTTTTCTGAAAGAGGACATCCATAGAAACATTTTGGTATCCTGCTGGCCCCTGGACTAAATCTTAAACCAATCTGTACCTGTAGGTTCCATTGCCATTGCGTTTTCCGTTTTCATACATTCCAGTATATGTGTCGTGGTTTGGTAGAATTGCTTTACCCATTCCATGCCGCTGATCCTTTTCATTCCTTTGACCTTCGTAGTCCTGAAGTAAAAAATGTAAGGGTTATTATGACAGATATTAACAGATTTAAAATGCAACAAAAGATGTACTCACAGATCCAATTTATTCATACTCATACTTATTTACAGGGTCCTACAACATTTAATATTACCAGTATAAAGGCTGGTAAAATTGTTCTGTATTAGAATGTGTTCATAAAAGTAGTTATTAAGTGTCCTGTCTAAGTTTGCCTGAAAATATTGAGGTCCATGTGGTATCAAGACCATGTGGTTCAATACATCCGTTGGCGCCAGATATATGTGACATCACGGAGAGAAAGCTGAAGAAGGCGGATGTTGGCATCTTGTTTTAGAATGTACACAAGCCATCTTAGAAACAGTTGCAAAATCAGTGCAGTAAGTTTAAAGTCAAACAATGGACACGAGAACACGTGTCTAATGAAGAGCAAACAAAGAAATAGTAAATAGAGACAAAATGCAGATATTTGTAGACATACAAATTAATGACATACATTTAATAAACAACAAATATAACAATTAGGTACATACGTTTTTAAGCTGCATGAAAAAAAATGGGAACATATAAATGATCAATATTAGCTGGGATAATCATGAAGTACTTATTTGTAGGGAGAGATACTAAAGAGAGAATTAGTTAATTTGGCTAGCCCTAAAAGGTGAGAATGGAAATGAAAGAAAAATATGAAGAAATATATGTAATTAATTTCCTTTAATTATTTTTTTGTTTTTGTTTTCTTTGAATATATATATACCGAATTGGCCAAGTTGCCTTTTTCGCAAAAAAACCCCAAAAAACAATGTAATGAAATAAACGAATAAACAGAACGTAAAAACATTTCTGTAACATTTTCCGTAGTAACATCTTAAATGCTTTAATACTGTATGGTTTTTATGTTTTCTCTTTTAATATATACATATTATTTTCTTTTCAGCAACATCTTCAGTGTTTGAAGCTACAAAGCTTTCTAGACACACAGACACACACACACACACATGCATATATATATATATGAAATCAAATGATGGACAATTTTATATATGAGAGCCTATATTTGCCTGGCGCCGGTGTGAGCGACTGCTAAATGAGCGGCTTAAATTGTAAATGTGAATAAAGAAACAAACTCTTTGCAGGGATTGAACCCGCGTCCACCTTGGAAGCTACCTTATATGCAGGTACTGCTCTACCGACTGAGCTAACAAAGTTCAGATGGTAGGCAGGAGTCTTTTAATCCTACACTTTGTTGGCTTCTCCATTCTCACGTTCGTATTTTAGGAACAAATATAATGCGGTGCTCGATGTCGACAGTATGAAATCAAATGATGGACAATTTTATATCCGACAGAATATGATAATTATATATATATATATCGATTTTAATTGTCATGTTTTCACCTGACGATGATAAAGGTAAGGTAAAGAGTCCCATCTCTTGAGAGACAACTCCCAATGGAGTATGGAGCCTGGTAACAAAGACCCGGTTTCTGTTGCATTCGTCAGCTTAGTAAGACCAGGACTTTATTCCTACAAGTTTTTATGACCACCAACTTGGCTGGATGCAAGTCCACCGAAGGGATATCTCCACCCTAATCACACAGCTTAGAGTGTACTCAATTAGCTGCTGAGTATACAGAGAATTTTGTCCTTTTTCCACACTCTTCACTCATACTGTGAATCAAAGCTGGGAGGGAGCGACTGATAATGCTTGTTTTAATAAAGTATAGTAACTCATGAACCAAGGCGTGGTTATTAAAACGGGTGAATCAGGGTATTCGCAAGACTAGCTAGGTGCATAGAAGGCAGACACAATTTGAGACGCCGGAAAGTTTATGATAGCGCAACACTGGTAATGTTGTTGACAAGAGATTTACATTAGCCATGGTGCAAACAGGAAATATACTGGTCAAAGAGGACCAGGGCCTCTGCCAGCGGTGGGGCTAGGATTGACCATGAAGAAGCTAAAAGGAAAAGGTACTGCAAGAAAAAGAAATATGTATACTAGAGAGCATACGGCCGTCACAACATATGTTGTATAGTGGCTTCATCCTCGGGAGGAAAATCGTGAACTTGGACAATCAAAAAGGATGACTCTGACTATGTGAACATATTTTTATTTCCTACTATACATTTCGTCAGCCGGAGAATGAAGAGTGGGTGAGACAAGGAGAACCATCAGTCTGTCCCCAACAGGGACAGTGGTCTCATGCCTTCCGGCTCCGCTGATATCTGTCTCTGCTTGGGTCCTGAGTTTTCTGTCTCTTCTGCTTCCTCTTCAGCTCTGTGCTTTATAGGATTTTCAAACGCCCATGCTGGTGTCGTTTCAGGTTTCCACATCCTGTTTTTTGGACACTGACCATATGCTAAGGTGACCGGGTCACAGGTGTTTGGCTCCGAAATAACCTTTTTGTGGTAGTATATCATAACACATATATGAATTTAACTATGTTTTCAAGTAAAATTTTGTTTTGCAAGCAAAGAATATTTATTCATGTCAGAAGTTTTTTTAACAAGAGTTTCAGCCCCAGTTTTGCACAATGACAGTTGATTGGACCCAAAATAGAATCAATTGAAGAGAACACATTTTACATTACACCGTCATTACTGAATGGTGTCAGCTGCCTATTTGCTTTTGCCTTTAATTTTTTTTTAAATACAGAAGTTTTATTTTTTGTATTTTCTTTTTTGAATATGGAATTCTTTTTTTAAAATATCAAATTTGTCTTTCATGAATTCTCTTATTTGTTTTTTTTTTTTATTTATGTGCCATTTTTAACATTGGGTCTGCATGGGTGTGAACTTTTCATACCCCGGGCATACCTGCGCAGATCCCATGTTAAAAATAGCGCAAGTCACATGATGTTTATAAAATGAAAAGGAATAAGAGAATTCGTACAAAAAATTTAAAGGAATTCAGTATTTAAAAATTAAATGTGAAAGCAAATAGGTGCTAACACTGTGAGGTAATCACTAGGTATGAACAAAAATTTCAAGCGTTTAAGTGATACCTGATTAAAAAAAATTTATGTTAGACAATGCAGTACACATATATTTGAGTGGAAAAATAAAAATATGTGCTGTGCAAAAAATGGCATGTCGTTGTCTGCAGCTTCCATAATTTGAAATAGCAGTCATTTTACATAAAAGAAAAAAAGAATAAAATATATTAAAAATACAGCCGGTAAATATTTTTTCATCATTTCACTATATTTAATTATTCATCCTTGTTATAATATTTTTATATTAATATTTTTTCATCATTTCACTATTCACATCATTTCACTATTAATATTTTTTTCATCATTTCACTATATTTAATTATTCATCCTTATTATAATATTTTTATATTAGTTTCAAACGAACCACGACATAGAAAGAATAAAAAATATACATTTAAAAAATATCGGAATAAATCGCTAAAATTGATGAAAATCTTTTTTAAAAATAATATTGAGTGATAAAATTTTTTATTTCACAGCTCAAACGCCTGAATTAATCAAATAAAACTAAAAATTTGACGTTTTTTTCAATCCGAAAGTAAGCGTTCTGTTCCAGCAGTTCCTGGATATTATTCTAAAAAAGTTTTTAAAAATTAATATCTCGAGGGTAAAATGTGTAAAAATCAACGAAAGCATCATTAGATAAAATAGATAAATCATCAAATTAATGAAAGGTGGGGTAGGAATCATATGAAAAAAAGATTCTTCTCCGAAATTTGGAATGGAAATTTTTTTTAAAAGTTCGTCCTTTAATAAATAACCATCAAAATATTTTATTAAAATCGAATAATATGCTGATTTTTACCAGATTTTAAAAAAGTTCTCTGAAATTTTCATCCATTTTATTCATACTTAGTAATCACTGTAATGTAAAAATGTGTTTCAAACAATTGATTCAATTTTGGGTCCAATCAACTGTCATTCATTGTGCCGAAAGAGACTCTACAATAATCCGGAAATTTGTTAGTTTTAAGAATAATTTTTTTAAGGTTTTACAAGGGGGTTCTATTTACTATGTAACTATAATGATAAAGTGGCACTTATTTTCTGCCATTTTCAAGGAGATACGGCTTACGTCTCCTTCTACCTGTTATAAATTATCTCCCCTTTGGTTTGAAAAATCGGGCAAAAATAAAAAGATTCATTATTAAAATATCAAAGACACCTAGATAACAACCTTCACAAGGGAAGTAACCGAATAATTCAAAGCCGTGTGTCCGTACAATGGACGGAAAGTAACGACAGTGTACACCATTACAGTTACATTGTAAATAGAATCCCCCTACTAAAACCTTAAAAAAATCGAATTTTTGAAAAAAACTAACAAATTCCTGGAAAGCACAAAAGATTACTATCGAAAAGAAATTTTAACATTTTTTTCGATTAAGTAAACTAAAGTAAATCTTAACCAAAGAAAGAATTCCAAGATTTCAATTCTTTTAATAATTAAAAAATCTTTTGGGTAGGAGTTAGGGGTTGGGGTTGATTGTATTATTAAATGAAGTAAGAAAATTCATGAAAGCTGTACCTCCATAAAAATGGCGGAAAGTATGTGTCCATTTTATCATTAAATTATTATTTACAAATGTAGGTTTACAAGGGGGATTATATTTACATTGTTGTAACTATTTACAACAATGTCATTAGAATCCACCTCCCCCCCTTGTAAAACCTGTTACATTTGTAAAAAATAATTTAATTCGTAAAACATTAAAAACACATTTTGGGAAGTTTCTAGGGTCTAATGTATTGAAAGCACCTAAAATTGAGAGAAAAATATTTTTTCTTCTGCGAGGTTCAAAAAACGAATCTTAGCTTTTTTGTTTTTAAAGTTAATAATTAATTGTTTGGAATAGGTTCGCAAAAAAGGGAGATAACTTCTGTATTATTTAAGCTGCTACTGCTAACTTATTACGGAACAAATGAAAGCAGAAAACTTGACCATTTAAAACTGTAATCTAACTAACTACAAAGGATATAATTCAGGGTTAGTGTTAGGGATCCTAAAAAATTACAATTAACAACAAAAAGAGACTGAATATTTTGTTCATATTTGTAACACTAAAATGAATATACAGTTGAAAGTAATATAAAAAAATGATTAAATAATTTCACCACACGAACTCATGTAAATAAGCAGTACACTGTTTAGTGTTTCCTATTTGTTACAAATTGACAAAATCTTTGGCGAACTTATTCCAAAAAATTACCTAAATTAATTGTGATTTGTCCAAGAGGCGGGGGCAGACTCCCTGAACCCCTCATCCCCTGAATTCACACCTATAAGGCTGAGTAGGCTTAAGCCCATTGGCCCGTAGCTAAGAGGGGCCCGGAAAGATACTGGTATATTCATATTCTTCTTAATTTTATTTTTGACAGGAGCATAGCCGGGTTTTAGCCTATACGCAAACTACGCTACGGCATAGGGCCTCAAAATAAATAAATAGCAATTTAGAAATGTACCACCACCACTACCACTACCACTACCACTACCACTACCACTACCACTACTACTACTACTACTACTACTACTACTACTACTACTACTACAGGGAAAATGAATTAAACAATAAAAATGTCAAAATAAGAACATTCCCTGATGTGAAGTCTGAGCGCTCACTATAATTGTTAAGATATTGTTAAAAATATCTTAAAACTTAATAAAAATGTCCTAACAAAAATCTCTTTAAAAAATGGAATGAATATATTACACATTAGCACATAACAATCCACTTTATTCACACGATTGACAGATCGCATTACTTACTTAAAATTATACACGAAACGAGGGGCGGGGGGTGTAGTTCAAGATGGGGGCCTGGTATAGGTTAATCTGGCCCTGCCTGGATACAGTTTCTAAACAATAAATAATGTAAAGAGACAAAAAAGAAAAAATTGTTGTACTCAGCCATAGAAATTTAAAAACATTAATAAAAATTAAATGACAATACAATTTTTAAGAGTAGGCACTGTGGCAACACCATAAAAAAAAGACGAATGTATTTTGATTTAAGTAAAACTCACGCCTATATAACGCCCGTTATCGTCTTCTATTTCTTCTGATCCTTCAGACATTTTTCGTAGATTTAAAAAAAACTTCTACAAACGAATTATGGTAAGAAAAGAAGGTGAATTTCTTCTTCTTATTCGTTCTTCTTCACCTTCAACGGATATTTTCTTCTCACCGGTTTTGTTGTTGAGAGCAACCGAGCGTCGTTGGTTACCAAGCAACACGATGCTCTTTAACAATGCCTTTTGATTGGCTGTCTGTTGTATCATGTGACAGGTAAAACTTGTTCTCGCATGTGCTTGATTAGAGATTTGTTATCAGTGTTGCGCGTTTCTCGCTAGATTCAGCGCGTTTCTTGTTTTTGGCAAAGCAAAAAAAGCGCTAAATTAGTGCGTTTGCGCTTAAACATTTTCTCCTTTTGCCGATTTTTGGCCAATTTTTTTTTAAATAGCCAAAAGGCTATTTTAAAAAAAATTAGCGCATTTTGGCAGTCAAACTAGCGCGAAAATATTTTTTTGGTTTGCAACACAGGTTTTTATTTATTGTACTTAATATAGCCATGAAAAAAAAAAGATAGATATATTTGAATTTCTATTGAGATGATTCTTTTTAGAAAATAAATTTATATACAGGGATCTGAGGGGGCGGGGGCAGGCTACTTCGGCACAATAAGTCAATACGATGTCCATATTAATAATAATAATAAATCAGTGATGGAAATGAATTTTGGGAACTAGGTATACGGTAAGGCTTGATTTTGGGAACTATGTATATGGTAATGTCTCCATTATGGAACACAAAACCCCCCTGGAAATTGAGGAGTAAGCATACGCCGTACACCCCCGCCTCCTTTCCATCCCTGGTTTACCGGTGGTTGTATATAGCATCCAAAAAGAAGGGTTAGAGTCGGAGAAAACAGGATGGCTAAAAGACGAGGGTGTTTGTGTTGGGTATATGGGGCGGAGAAAACAGCAGCTTTGCATCACCTTATAAAGTTCCTATCGGATGTGTGTGTGTGTGTGTTTGTTTTATGCAAATGAGGTAGTTCTTCCCAACTTTAGGACATCTTAAGGAACATTTTGGTACCCTAAATGTAGAATCATGGGGGGGGGGGGGTGCACGGTAGCCCCTGCTGGCCCCCGGACTAATAGTTTGGCCTTTATTTTCACTCCAAAGTAAAAATCTTCCTCTTAAGTGTTGAACTCCATGTACAGTTGAAACCCTTGATTTGCAATTTAGGGCAACTGTACCAAGGCATGATAAGATATCACTGTTGTTGGCATCCATTAAGGTATGTAACAATGATGTTTGTATAAAGCTGTTGCGGGTTTTCATAAAGGGCATTTTACGACATATATTTTTATTGTGTTGCCTAAATATGGCTAATTTCCAACTAACTTTATTGCTCAAAATGTTTTATCTATTTATTTAAAGTCCACAATGTTTTATCTATTTATTTAAAGTCCACAATGGTTAATTTGGCAACACTGTGTTGTCTACAACGGAACATGTGACTTTTCGATCGGGTTCATGCAAGAACATTTTGTCGTATTCTATGGCTCACCAACCCTCTGGACGAGTTAGCGGTTTTCAGCTGAAGATCAAAAGACAAAATTGATGACAGGTTGTTTGTTTCATAACGCGAGAGGAAATGAATTTGAAAAAACACAGTCTACTCTAGAGATTTAAGTAATAAAGTTTGTTCGTTTTTTTTGCTGGAGAACTTGAAGATGCTTAAGCATAATAAGCAATACATTTGTCATTTAAATAATTCAGAGTCTTATTTCATAGTGAAAATGTTGTTGCAGTCAGTGTTGCCAATTTAGCGCGTTTCTGGCTATTTCCGACCATTTTTAGCGTCTTGTTAGCGCTTTTTGGCAGTCAAACTAGCGCGAAAATATT
>VCCN01000071.1:4080014-4102725 GCA_006491835.1 Architeuthis dux
CTAAATACAGTTATGAACCAAATGTGTTCAAACTAAACACAGAAAGAACAACAAAGACACTAAAGACACTAATAACAGACGACATTATACTTACCACTGTGCCAAACTGACAAATCTTACTGTGTCAGTCTTTTCCCAACCCCTCTTTATGCAGCATTTTATGTGCTGTCCAGTGACTGTTCGCACCAAACTGTGTCAGTGTTTTCCCAACCCCTCTTTAAATCAACAACACTAGGGCATTATCATAGTGTATATATATATATGCACTGAATTGTTGGTACTGAATTGTCTTATGTGAAACTGGTGGGTCACATTTCCAAGTATGTTAAAAGCTTTTAAAAACAATTTTCTACAAAGCTATATGAGTTGTTTGTTCATTTTTCCTTAGGATTGTATTTCTTTCATTAAAATATCCAATCATTTACTGGCAAATTGGAGTAGGCAAGTCAGAGATAGATGTTAGCAGAATAGATATCTTAAGTAAACAGTACAAATCTAATGGAGTGAAAATGTTTTTAATGAGTGCAGACAGATGAGTGCACAGAGAAAGAATCAATGGAACAGTTCTTAATTCTAAGTTGCCATTGAAACCAGGCTAAAGCAGTAGAGAGAATATAATTTAGAGATACTAGGGTTATGTGCATGTTTGGAAGGGGTTGGATTTTATGTTGAGTGGAGCAGTTGGATTAATATTAACGACCCTTCTCAAAACTATAGAATTTTAGTCAGTACATGATGACTATGAAGTCAGTGAATGTGGTTTTTTGAAAACCGTTATCCTATTTTAAAGAGATAAGGCAGTACCCGTTCAAAAGGTGCATGTTTCAGGGCCGTCGGAACAAAATTCATTTTGGGGGTGCTGCGAGAAAAGTGGAAAATATTTTTTTAGCCCACACCCTTTAGATTGCTGGAAAACACCCCTATTGTAAAAAGTGCACTATTTAATTGATGGATATATGATGATATTTAGATATCTAATTGATGAAGATAATTATGAACAAAAAGCTACTTAGAGAATCTTTGGAAATAGAGCTTCAAAATCTGTCAGAAATCAATGTATTTTTCAAGTCATCCACAGACTCGGGATAGGTCTATTATACACCTATGAACTAGCAAAAAATAATTGAAGGGGATAATTGGTTTATTTACTCTTTCACAATCTTAAAGCTAGCTTTTTGTAGCACTTTTCAAAAAAATAAGGAACACATGATGAAGGCCCCCCTCCATTCCAACGGCCCTGTGATTGGAAGAGACTGGACTTTATGGTGTGTGGTGCAGTCTACCATAATTGACATGTAAAATAATTTTCTGTCCGTTGTATAAAACTACGTGTTCGAAATATTTCAGTTACTTCTCTTCAGTGTTGCCAATTTAGATATTTTAGATCTAAATTTATATAATTCTAAAGAGTGGAAGTCAAGGGAGATAATTTATAGAAACTATGAAAAAAGATATATAATCTGTAATTAATCACTGCTACCCACAACACTGGTTTATTGCTGGGTTTAGGCTATTCATGTGTTCTGACATTTATATGTATCTATGTATCTATCTATGTATCCGGACTTCGCCCAGCCCTAATCATTCATAGTAGAAACTTGAAATTTTGCACACATTGATCACCCCTTTTCCCAACTTTTTAATTGATCACACAGTGTATATGGGTGGTGGTGATTCATAATTTCCCTTTGAATGCTAGTTTTATTTATTTTTATTAAATTTCTGGAGAACCGCAGAGCCAAAAACTTCAAACTTGACACTGCACTGCCTTGTGTGCTGACTAATATATCTGACAAATGTCAACTTTGTTTTTCTCTAGAGAGTAAGTAAGCAAGCTATATCGGTTTTACTCTAGTTTTGGTACTTGGCTTTGCTTTCGAGCAGTGGTTTTCAGCATCCCAGGTCACCCCCCCCCCCCCCCCTTGCCATCCCATGTTTCCTCAGTTCATCCCCCATTTTGAATTGTCATCTGGTAATATTTTTACCGTTATACTTTCCATTATTATTAAATTTTGGGGTGGAGCCAAGAATCTGTTTTTGATTGAGAGAAATCTTTGCGTTTTTTTCTATACATTTCTGTATGTGCTCCTGTCTGTCGCCACAATATCTCTAAAAGTTCTCATTGAATTTCAATGATATATTGTGAAAGGGTAAGGCACGTATTAAGGAAGATGTGATTAAATCTTTTGGCAGATCCATGAATTCGTTTTTGATTGAAAGATATTTTTAATACATTTCTGTATTCGCTCCTGTCTGTCCAACCAATCTGGTTTGTCTATTATTGCAAATAAAAAAAAGTAATAAAGTATGAAAAGAAAGGTCTGTTCAGTGACTCAAATTGTCTTCCAGCGGTTGAAGGGTCGGGAATGTGAAGAGTCGTTGAAGTGAAAAGTCAGCCAACGTAGCAGCAAATGCCCATGATGTTGCTCTTCTTTCTCTAAAATAAAAGTATTAAAAGCATCACCAAAATTTATTTAAATAAGCATGAGAAATTGGTCCATAAATTATTTTTGTTGGCATGAGAAATTGGTCCATAAACATAACTTTAAAATCTATACGTACATACATTGATATACGTCCGCAGACTAATGATGAAAAAAGCATTTATTTTACACAAGAAATATTTATTTTTCGAAACAATCTCCTTCTTTTTCAGTGCACTTAAATTAGTGGTGAATATTAATCACAGAGATTGAACATTATACAGTGAACATTTCAGATCAAAATTCAGCTAATAACTATGAGTCAGGCTATGGACCTATCGATCCACCATCATGCATTGATTTAAATCAGGTTCATTCAGAAGTGATTAAGTATAACAAAAATAAAAAATAAGTCTTTTACAAATTAATATTTATTGTCATTTCAACAGTATCAATAACAATTTTTTTTTCATTAGTTAAATTACCTTTGTAAAAAAAAGTTAAATAAATAAAAAAATCAATGTTTTGCATTTCATTATATACTAGCTGTTTATGTAACCTGTGATATCACAGGTAGGATTTGTTAAACAAATATTTTAAAACTTTAATACACTTTAATGAATACATAAATAGTGACACAACATATACTAAAAGCATATATATGAAGTAAGTAGATGCCAAAATTTTCATTGCTCATTTAGCATGTAAAACATATAGAGCTAATATAATATTAATAATTTAATTTCAGGACAATAACAAAGGGAAAATATTTGGGGAGGGGGTGCAAGGGGTAAGCAAATGTTTTTTTTTGGGGGGGGGGAGTAAGGGGGTAACCAAACAACAACCATTGATTGGAGACCCCATGTATCTATCTTTATTAGTTTCTAAGTTATCAAATTTAAAAAAGTGTGACAATCGGGTTGTGCCGGATGTGCCGGATGTGCCGGATGTGCCGGGTCAGGTTGTTTTTAAAAAATATAAACAAATCTTCAAAACACGTCATCAAATGGTGAAAACCACATGCTTCTATCATTAATAGTTTCTGAGATATGGGTCAGTTCTGTGACCAATACATTTAATAATGATATTTGATATATGATATATATCCCAGCAGTCATAGAAACCTTTGGATATATATGTCCCAGGAGTCTCAAAAGGGTTAAAACATTTTGCATATTAGATAAGTGTAGCACTAATAAAAGAGATAGTATAGAAAAAATATACACAGGCAATGACTGGCCATTTTTTGTATCTAGTTATATACTAACTTACTAAAGAATCTATCTTCCCTTATTGACTGATCTAAAAAACAGTAATTTCGAGCGAACAAAAGCAGATCGGCTCCAAGTTACTGAAAGAAACTTTTGTAGATGAAAGCGAGTATTTTTATATTCCATATTTTGGAAAGGGAAGAGATTTATTTGCTGATGTTGACCGTTTATAAGCTTTTAGTCTTTCAATGAAAAATGCAATTTCCTATACAAATCGATAGAGACACATTCCGAGGCTTACTCTGTTCCTGCGACAAAGTTCAATTTGTTTTGCTTGTGTCTCCTAGAAAATAACTTTATTTCAAACACATCAGTCTCCAAAACATTTTTTAAAAAGTTTTATATTTATTCTAGTTTCAGATTATTTGCAGTTCAATATTTAATGTTCTGCAAAAACATGGCATTTTCAACAGAAGCAAATGAAAAGCTGCCTTAGGGGCAGGGAAGAGCTGAACGAAGTAAAATGGGGGTCATGTTGGGAGATCAATAACTTTCATTTCCTATGCCTAGACATGAAAGACATTTGTATCTTTGGTTGTATCTCAAATGCGGTTATTGGCTAGAAATACAAATAAATGGCAACTCTAAAACTCTGTATTGCAAATCTATTTGTGAATTGTCTATCTCATTGCTTCTTAAACAATTTCATTATCATTCATTCTTGCATCTTTATCACAAAGTTTCATCCACCACAACTATATTTTATTAAGCTTTTCATCATTTTTGTCTTATTCTCCATTGTTTTTAATTTTATACATCATCGTCGTCGTCGTCGTCGTCGTCGTCGTCGTCGTCGTCGTCGTAAAATGACCGCGGTCACCGATTCATACACATGGCTTCTCAAGCTCCCTGATCTCCCTGATGCATTGTGTTATTAAACACAATGCATCATCATCATCATCATCATTGTAACATCATCATCATCATCATTGTAAGCTTGGTTTAATGACAGATATTAACAAATTAAAAATGTAAACAGAAGATTTACTTACAGGTCCTTTATTCATGAAATGACCGCGGTCACCGATTCATACATATGGCTTCTCGAGCTCCCTGATCTACTAATAACACAATGCAATATGGCTGCTCGTTGACCAGAATGTAAAACAGCGCCCCTTAGCAGAAGTGGATAAGAACTCTTCTGCCTAAGTTACTTAACAATCATCATCATCAGCAGCAGCCGTTATAGGTCCACTGCTGGACAAAGGCCTTTCACATCTCCTTCCATGACGACCTAGATTGTTCTAACCTCTGCCACGTCTTACTGGCACACTTTTCTATCTCGTCTCCCCATCTTGTATCTGGTCTTTTCGACGATCTATTGTCATCTCTTCTTACTAGGTGACCAGCACATCTCCATCTTTGTTGCTTAATTATTTGTATAATATCTTTCACTCTGGTACTCCCTCTGATCCATGTTGATCTTTTTCTATATTTTAGAGTTATCCCTAGCATTGCTCTTTCCATGGCTCTCTGTGTTTTTTTCTCTAAGTTGGTTTTCAGCTCGTTTTGTTAATTTCCATGTTTCGCATCCGTAGGTCTTGTTTTATATCATGAGGTCTCCTCTAAAAGGTTATACAGGAAACCCCCCTATTAACGCGGTTAATGCATCCTCAAAAAGTGCTGCACTAATCGATACCGCATTAATTGAACTTTGAGAAATAATCGAAAACCTGTAATGTAAATTAATCCTAAAATTCCAATTTTAAAAAGATTAGAAATGATTTTTAAAACAATCTTTTAATATATAATAGGGAGCACTATTCAATTTTTTGCATAAAAAATTGTTAGCACGTTTATCGAAAACGCACAAATCGGAACCGTGTTAATCGGGAGGTTTCCTGTATTACAATAAGTTTGAGGAATATCTTGCACCATTATACTAACTAGTATAATAGAGTTATCTTTCTTGATTGTTTATACCATTATATAGTTTGTTTAGAGTTACTTCCCATTACAGGTGTAACTCTCCTGTTATTATTGAATATATCCTTGTGCTGTATTTTCACTGATTTAAACGTTGTAACTTTGTCTATTCCGGTATCCTGCATTATTTAAAATTGGGGCTGCATCTTTGAAATTAGAAAATCAAGATAAAGAAAAGAATATAAAATTTCCAGGTCCTCATGCCATTAAAAAAATCAATGAGCTTACTAACCACTTTAATGGTAATGCTTTGTTAAGTATAGAAAAATATAAGTACCTGGGGAAATTAAGTCATTCATCCTTCAGGTTTCATTCACCCTTCATTCATCTTGCTAGTTTCATTCACCGCCAAAATAGTTTCATTCACTCTTGGTTTTTATTGTCTAAAAAAAAAACGTTTTTAAAATTTTTTTAAAAAATTACCCCAAAATAAGTTTTTAACGGCAGTTCAATTTGCAATGTAAGTTTATGCTAAGTTTGTCCCTTAGTTTGTGTCTGGCAGCGTTCATGCTTGCATTTTGAAAATTTGGTCTTTTTAGTGATCCAACAAAAGGCGAGAGAAGTAACTTAATCATTGATCACCGTTTTTCCTATTTTTTTTATTGGTCACCCCCTACATGACATGCTGCTAAAATATATTGGTCACATGACAGTTTCTATTGAGTGACTACCCAGACCTGTTTTTATTATTATTAAATAACAGCTATGATCCAAGTATCCAAGTAATACAAAATAAGGCTATTCACGTATTCTTTTGAATATTAAGACCAATAGGAAATATAAATGGTCTATTTATGGATTTCAGGAGGTAAGTAGTCTATTATTTAGGAAGAAAAATAGATTCAACATACACTGCTCTTTCAATATTCTTTTTTTAAATACACCGGTCTCTTCCTGAGATGTTTGTACTTGGTCAAGCCAGTATTAAACATCTTTCTTGCACATCAGAACAAAGTATTTTTTAAAAATCTCTTTTCATCTAAATTTTTGACTAAAATAACAAAAAAAAATAAGGCTTTGGACACAAATAAGGTCTTTGATATCATCCTAAAGAAAAATAAATTGAAATAATAGTATATTATTATTGAAGCATAAATATAATCTGATCTGATTTGGAGACTTGAATTTAAAAAGAATGACATTATGTCTGGAAATCTTTGTTTTTTACAAATGAATATTTTTCTAGTTGAAAAAAGAAACCAGCATTAACTCTTAAATTCATAGACCACTTGTATTGACAGTGGGACTCTTCAATGAATAGAAATAAAAATAATGGAACTCTTCTGTCAGCTGAATAGAAAACAAATACACCTAATAGTCAAAGGGGGATAATTTCAATCAGGAATTATTTCCCTTCATAAATTATATGAATTTAATGGTTAAGAGTGAGTTGAGACCAAATTTGAAAGGTTATTGGCTAGAAATACAAATAAATTATGTTTTGGAGCACAACTCATGAATAGAAATAAAAATAATGGAACTCTTCTGTGATTTGAATAGAAAAAGAAATTCACCTAATAGTCAAAGGGTGATAATTTCAATCAGGAATTATTTCACTTCATAAATTATATGAATTTAATGGTTAAGAGTGAGTTGGTAACTCTTTTATGAATAGAAATAAAAATAATGGAATTCTTCCGTGATTTGAATAGAAAAAAAAAAAAAAAATTTCAATCAGGAATTATTTCCTTTCATAAATTTCCCTTCATAAATTTTATGAATTTAAGAGTTAAGTGTGAGTTGGTAACTCTTTTATGTTTTGGAGCACAACTCATGAAAGATGTGTTCATTCTAATAGTTGTATAGCCTCTTGCTCCACGGGAGGAAAATCCTGAACTTGGAGAAAAAGGATGACTCAAAACTTGTTTATAAAAATATGAGGATATATTTTTATTTCATAAGATACATTGTGTCATGGCGGAGAATGAAGTGGGGGAGAGAGATAATAAGAGCCGACAGACTGTTCCCAACAGGGGAACTGGCCTTGTGCTCCCAGTCCCAGCTGCTGTCTGCCTCTCTGCGGGCGTCCTGTGTCGCTCTGCTTTTACAGGGTTCGAATGCCCACCCTGATTTTACAGCCCACCACCGATAGGTCAGAGTTCAGTCGATATCCTGTTTCTGACTTTTGAACACCTGTTGTGTCTGTTTCTGGTTTTGGACACTTTGCAGCTTTGGGGTTTTCATCGATATCCTGTTTAACTTTCAAATCTGTGTCCTCTGCCCATGGCCACCTAAATATCCAACATAATCATTTGGGTTTCTTCTCCTGAGGAGGATAGTGACTAATGTGTTGCCAGGAGATGTGTAAAAAGAGTATGTGTAATGGAAATCAGTGTCCACACAAAAGTCACATCAGTGGCTTCCACTAAAGAAAAAAATACAACTAAAAAATGGTGAAAACCGGTATTGAGAATTTCCATCGTTAATTTACCAGTATCGGTGATATCGGTAATTTGCAAACCCTAGTCGACAGTTCTATGAAAGCCAGAAACTGGTTGAGACCAAATTTGAAAGGTTCATCGCATTCATAAGAAAGGAAGGATAGAGAGAGTGGGTGAAGAAAGAGGAATATATTTTTTCTTTTTCACGTCACACTGGGTCATATAATTCTTTCTTTAAAATCAATTCTTGAAATAAAAAATGTGACGTACAAAAAAAGTGTCTGTAATTTAAGAAACTAAAACATTTTTTATCATATCATATTGTAAGCGTAGAATTATGACCTATAACTTATGGGGAACACAAATAGATACACACTTTTGGAATACAAACAAAAATGTAGTAAGGCTCGAGAAAACGGATCAGTGTCCATTTTCAGAGAGTCTTTTTTAAAATCTCTTAACAGATTCATATTATTCTTTTTTTAATCACTTGGAAACAAATAGTTTTATTCAGGGCTGTGGAGTTGGAGTCGGAGGAATTTTGGGTTACTAGAGTCGGAGTCAGAACAATATTACTGGGTCAGAGTCGTTAAAAATATACCAACTCCGACTCTGAGTAAATGTAAATTGTAACACTACTATTTGAAAACCCACCCAATAGGTTGGTTTTTGAGCTACTTCCTGTGGAAGGCCTGCCTGAATGTAAATAAACCATCTGCAGAACCTTAAAAAATTAACTTTTCAAAACTGACAAATTTCCTGAGAAAACGGAAGTCTTATGGATTGAAAGCACAAAAAATTACTTGGAAATTTTTGTTTCTATTATTGAAAATGTGTAAACCTTGGTTATACGGATGTAAATGGTACTTAAACACAGTATTAACAGGTTTAAGAAAATATATTTTTTATTAAGAAGTATAATTAAATAACATAGCTGGAAATGAAAAATCTAGCCAATTTTAGCCATTTTAAAGCCAGAAGAGTCGGAGTCAGAATTGGAGACGGAGTCGGAGTCGGGGTTCCAGAAATTGAGGTGTCGGAGTTGGTGGAACTAGAAATTGAGGAGTCAGAGTCGGTGGTACCAGAAATTGAGGAGTCAGAGTCGGTGGTACCAGAAATTGAGGTGTTGGAGTCGGTGGTACCAGAAATTGAGGAGTCGGAGTTGGAGGTACCAGAAATTGAGAAGTTGGAGTTGGTGGTATCAGAAATTGAGGCGTCAGAATTGGTGGTACCAGAAATTGAGGAGTTGGAGGTACCAGAAATTGAGAAGTTGGAGCCGGTGGTACCAGAAATTGAGGAGTCGGAGTTGGAGGTACCAGAAATTGAAGAGTTGGAGTTGGTGGTACCAGAGATTGAGGAGTTGGAGTCGGTGGTACCAGAAATTGTGGATTCGGAAGTTTTGTGTCCGACTCCACAGAAACAAATGTTGCCAGATGTTTTCCAAATGGTGCCAAATGTTGCCAAAAGCTGTCAAGAATTGTATAAACAATATTGTAACTTTTGAAAAGAGTTTCTTCTCTTTCTTGTTCTAGGTCTTAATGCTTGTTTCAAGCATTAAACTTATTCTGGAATTACAGAACCTTGTTTATTAAATCTCTTCTAATTCAGTCTATGCACAACAGATTGAATTTGTCTTTCCTTAAAGAAACACTGTTGAATTCACAAAGCCACTAACAGATATTTCAGGCCTTACACAAATCAAATTTAATATCAAGAGCCTCTGGCATTTCCAAAGTAATGTCTTTCTCAGCAGACATTTCCCTTTTAATTCTATTATGATCTTGCAACCACACAAACATTTATCAATCAAAATTCTTTTTATATTTTAGACGTTGCTTTCTCGAAATCAACTGAAATATTCATGCTCTTTTTATCTTTATTTTGTAACAGTAAATTTACATATTAATTAAGGTCAAGGTTTAGATATTGAATAACCTTTTCTACATATCTTTGGTGATATTCTTCTTCTTCTTCTTCTTCTTCTTCTTCTTCTTCTTCTTCTTCTTCTACTTCTTCTTCTTCTTCTTCATCATCATCAGTCCACTGCTGGACAAAGGCCTTTCCCATCTCCTTCCATTGCCCTGAGTCTTACTAGCAAATCTCACCCCTCCATCTTGTGTCTGGTCTTTTCCTACTGCATTTACTGTCCCATGGGCACCAATCAGTTAATCTTTTCCCCAATCTATTGTCATCTCTTCTTGCTAGGTGGCCAGCCCATCTCCATTTTTGCTGCTTAATTATTTGTATAATATCCTTCCCTCTAGTCCTCCCTCTGATCCATGTTGATCTTTTTCTATCTCTTAGAGTTATCCCTATCACTGCTCTTTCCATGGCTCTCTGTGCGATTCTAAGTTGGTTTTCAGTTCGTTTTGTTAATTTCCATGTTTCGCATCCGTAAGTCATGACTGGTATATGCAACCATTGTATACTTTATGCTTTAAGCACATTGGCAAGGTGCTCTTCAATATGTCTCTATTCATACCGAATGCTTTCCAACAGTAGTCTTAAATGTCACTAGGAGCAATTATACAAAATCATCCTGACAATTATTTAAACAAAAAATCTAATTAAAAGTGGTCCTGTTCAAAGGAGGGGCATAATAAATAGTTAGGGTCAGATTTAGGGTTTTAGGGTTAGGTTTAGAGTTATTTACCTCTAAATAAAGAAGAAATTACAACTGCTCCAATTGTGATATAAATACTGTATAAAAGAAGTGACATAATGAAGGCATGGCATAAATACTGTATCAAAGAAGTGACATAATGAAGGCATGGCATAAATACTGTATCAAAGAGGTGACATAATGATGAAATGGCATAAATACTGTATCAAAGAGGTGACATAATGATGGAATGGCATAAATACTGTATCAAAGTGGTGACATAATGATGGAATGGCTTAAATACTGTATCAAAGAAGTGACATAATGAATGAATGGCATAAATACTGTATCAAAGAAGTGACATAATAAATAGTTAGGGTTAGGGTCAGATGTAGAATTAGGGTTAGGGTTTAGTGTTAGGTTTAGGTTTATTTACCTCTAAGTGAAGAAGAAGTTGGGGAGCTCCAACTGCATCTTCTCCAACTGAGAGCACAAACACCACTGAAAGCCGACAACTTATTTATGGTTTTGGATAGGCATTGTATGCTTCAGAAGAGAATGAGTTGATCGACATTTCATTTTATGTTTCAGAAGGAATTCTGAAGCAGTAAAATTGACTTCGATATGGTAATAATCATGTCACTCTTTTGAAATTCATCTCCATTGCTGGTGTTGTTGATGATGTGCTTCTTCTTCTTCTTCTTCTTCTTCTTCTTCTTCTTCTTCTTCTTCTTCTTCTTCTTCTTCTTCTTCTTCTTCTTCTTCTTCTACTCTTTGGGCATCTCCAAATTATACACAATAATTACACATCAACTTCAAAACAAATACAAAATCCATAAAAACATATTCAAATGTACATAAATACAAACAACATCTACAATTTAACACAATTCACAGATCAGACTCTTGTAATCTTATTTTTCCCCCATAATTTTAAAAATTATCTAAATTATTTTAAAAACTTTGTACACTATAGCTATCTTTAACATGCCTAGGCAATTTATTCCATTATCATTATGATACAAATTAGTAGTAGAGGAAATATGTTGAGTAATGGCGACCCAAACATATAACGATAGTTACCAAGAGTTCAAAAGAATGATATAATAAAAGTATGACATAAATACTGTATCCAAGGAGTGACACAACGAAGGAGTGACATACTAAAATTGTTAAAATGCCTAAGATTTTATTTCAAAAACTTGTCTTCACCAATTTGGGATTTTACAAATTGATATTCATCCATTATGGACTATAACATCTTGGAAATTAAATTTTACCTCCAAGTGAAGAAGAAGTTGAAGAGCTCCAACTGCAACTGCTCCAACTGAGAGCATGAGCACAACTGAAAGCTGACAATTACCCCATCACATTCGGATATTACACCTGAAAGAGGCCGAAACGTTGTGTTAACAACACAAACAACAAGAAGGAGTTCAATCGTCCAAAGAACTATTTGAACAAAACTTATTTATGGTTTCGGATAGGCATTGTATGCTTCAGAAGCAATGAGTTGATCGACATTTCATTTTATGTTTCAGAGGACTTCTGAAGCTGTAAAATTGATTCAGAAGCATTTTACATGGTCACTTCATTACAATAATATTTGTGTCACTCTTTTGTTATGTCACTAGTTCATAAATAACCCAATTAAAAGACATTCTTCTAAATCCAGGAAAGCAGTTTCAGTGTATCAATTAAAAAAAAACAACAGTTTTTCTCATTAGAAACCATCAACCAAAACTGTCACCAAAACTGTCAACATAGGTTTCTTTCAGTTTTCAAGTTGGTCCGCTCGGCGGGCTGGCTATGTATGTATGTATCATGCGTACAGGCCGCATGGAGCTAAAGGGATGAAAATTTCAACATTTACTCCTTATTATGTCTAGAAAAAACGTTTTTTTTGCTTTATTGAAAATTCACCCTCTAAATAGGTTTTTAATGGAGGGTGGGAGGGGGGGTTCAATTAACATTTATTTATGCTAAATTAAGTCCTCAGTTTGTGTCATGCTTGTTTTTTTAAACTTCAGACTATTTTAGCGATCACTCGCTGACAAAAGGTGAGAGAAGTAACTTATTCATTGATCACCCCTTTTTCTAAATTTTAATTGAACCACTCCCAACACAGCATGCTGCCAAAAGACATTGGTCATATTACGGTTTCTATTGAGTGACTAACCAAACCTGTTATATGGTCTTTTGCAATGGTTTGAAAAAGAAGAATTTAACTTTCTTGTAAGAAGTGTGTCTTGGACAGGGCTGCCAGAGAGTTTTTAACAAATGTACCAAAAGCTTAGGCCAAAACGTACCAAATCGCCCATAAAAGTACCAAATAAAGGAAAAATTGTTAAATACTAATAAATCAAAAGAAATTAATCAAACTTAACTCAAATAATAAAAAATTGCTTCATTTTCATCTGTATTTCCATTTGAGTGAAGTTTTTTCATCTTGTACTGTTAAACAAGATTTGAAAGGGAATTGCAAAAACGTACAACAATTTTCCAGAGTAGTACCAAACATGCAACAAGTACCGATTTGGTAAAAACATATCAAAAGTAGCCTCCCTGGTCTTGGATAAAACTATACATCAGTCTTTTGCTTTACTGAGCAACACCTGAATTGCAACAGCTTATGACTAAATCATGTTGAATATCTTGTATGATCACTGAAGTTAAGCAATGTTTAGCCTGGTCATTACCTAGATGGGTAACCACTTGGGAATACCAGGTGCTGTAAGCGAAAATGGTGAAGTGAGTGATGCCACTTTGGGTGCTTGTTGCCTCTAAGTCTATTTCACATAGCGCAAACTGAGAAAAAAGAATCTTGTGCCATATAGTACATCACGTGGCGTATTACATAAATAGATTTGAAAAAAAAACTAAATAGAAATAGCCTAAGAGTAACAATAAGAAACTTTTCCATATTACATATAATATTCTTCACAACTTGATACATGCTAGTGTCTTATAATTTTCTGTCCTTTTGTCATGTGCATCGTGGCGCACCATCCAGGATGACAAGAAAATCTTGTTATAATAATAAACATTTTCTTTTTCTCAAAATCTGTGAAGAAAAGCATATCCAATTGCATTTATTAGAAAGTGTCAATCAGAACTGCCACCAAAACTGTCAGCATAGGTTTCTTCAGTTTTTAAGTTGGTCTGGCTGGCTGGCTGGCTGGCTGGCTGGCTGGCTGGCTGGCTATGTATGTATCACCCATACCTGCCACACCAATGGAGATAGATGGCTAAAAATTTAAACATATACTCCTTATGTCTAGAAAAGAAAATGTGTTTTTTCAAAATTCCCTCCCATAATAGGTTTTTAGTAGGGGGTTCAATTTGCAATGTAAGTTTATGCTAAATCGATGCCCTAGTTTGTGTACGGCAGCGATCACCCTTGTTTTTTGAAAATTCAGACTTTTTTTTACTGATCATTGCCCAACAAAAGGTGAGAGAAGTAACTTATTTATTGATCACCCCTTTCCCTTTTTTTAATTGATCACTCCCTACATGGCATGCTGCCAAAAGACGTTGCTCACGTGATGGTTTATAGTTGAGTGACTAAACACACCTGTATTTTACTGATCATTGCCCAACAAAAGATGAGAGAAGTAACTTATTTATTGATCACCCTTTTCCCTTTTTTAATTGATCACCCCCTACATGGCATGCTGCCAAAAGATGTTGCTCACGTGATGGTTTATAGTTGAGTGACTAACCACACCTGTATTTGATAAGATTGAAAGTCAGAATGAGGAAAGATAAAAAGCTTTGCAAAGTGTCAGATTGGATAAGAAAGGTTATTCAGAACTTGTAAAGAGATTGGCTGAAAAACAATGCACATTTCATTGATACAAGACATTGAAGACGTTTGTGATCAGAACAAAGCTGCCATACTGATCCTGCCTTATGGCTTCTGCAAAGTACATTGTTAAGAAAAAATGATATTACAAGTGTGTTGCCAACTAACTGAAGATATTACAGGTATTCATGCAACAAAAGGTAGAGAGGGAGTGCAGTTTGAATGTACCTGTTTGTATAGTTCAAATTACATTTAACACAGTGTAGCAAACACCACTTGCTGTTCCCCTTGGGCATATCAGATGGTGACAATATTGTTTCTAAGACAAGGAAGTAGTAGCAAAGTTATTGTGAAAATCTTCTCCTACAAGTTCATTTTACATAGATAGCTAGATATGAGGCGCTATACAAAGGTTTGGTGAATTTAAACTGATTAATCAATCTATTCATGTGTCAACTGATGTAGCATTTCCTCGTGTCTTGCCAGACATTTAATACATCTCTCAAATTACTTAACCAGAAAATAAAAAAGCTCATTTTCTATCAATTCTTTTGAATTTTGTTGGGCTCTGATCACTAAAAATGTCTGGATTTTCAAAAAACAAAACAAGTGTGAGTGCTGCCGACACAAACTAGGGTATCAATTTAGGATAAACTTACATTGCAAATTAAACACCCCAGTAAAAACCTATTATGGGGAGGAATTTTCAAAAGGCAAAATACCCGTTATCCCTTATTCAAAATAGCGGGATACTTTCCAGATAGATCTCATATTTCTTGAAGGTTGAAAGAAAACCAACAGTGCCTCTATGCCTGCCCTCAAGTTAAACAAAACAGTACAAACTAGCATTCCACTAGTGGTGGTGGGCAGTGATCACTAAAAAGTCCAAATTTAAAATAAAGACAGTGAAAATGCTGCTGGACACAAACTAAGGGACCAATTTAGAATACACTTACATTGAAAATTGAACCCCCCTATAAACACCTATTATGGGGGTGGGGGGTATTATCAAAAAACAAAAAACATTTTCCCTCATCATTGAGGGGAGTGTGTGTGTGTGTGTGTGTGTGTGCAAAATTTCAAGTATCTACTATGAACGGTTAGGGCTGGGCAAATAGATACATGGATACATAAAAAGTTCTAATTTTTTGTATATATTAAAAGTTTCATTCAAAAAACAAGCGGACACAAACTAGGGATCAATTTAGCATAAATTTACATTGCAAACAGAACCTCCCTCTAAAAAAGTATTATGGGGGAAATTTTGAAAAACAAAAAAACCTTTTTTATAGACATAATAAGTAAATGTTAAAATGTTCAGCCCTCTAGCTCCATTGGTGCGACCTGTACGCATGATACATACATATATATATATATATATATAGCCAGCCAGCCAGCCAGCCTGACCAACTTGAAAACTGAAGAAACCTATGTTGACAGTTTTGGTGACAGTTTTGGTGACAGTTTTGGTTGACAGTTTCTAATAATATTAAAGGAAAAATGATATAAATTTATAATTTAAGAATGATAGCATATTCCATATGGTTAGCGGACCGGATGCAATATCATGGAGAGCCGGATTTGGCCAATGGGCTGTAGTTTGCTGACTTGTGATCTAAGCAATTCAGGAATATGTTATTAGGCCAATTAATATTCGGTGGACTTTCCATTAGTAGATTTTAAAGTTTTTAACGTTTAAGGCATTGAATTTATCAGATATGCTATCTTCTCTTCTGGGACATCTGACCTGGTTGCATTCAAAACACAAAGGTATTCTGAAAATTTTCTTTCTTTCATAACACAAAATAGGCCAGACATGTTCAAGGCTGGAAACTGACTTGGCCATTAGGGTTGCTCAATAGATTTCTGGATCTACCATTCTTGAGTGACTTTTGCTGTATCCTGTCTGGAGCCCCATCTTGTTTTTGTCCAAATAACTATTAGTGAATATTGGGAGAATTCCCTCTTGCAGAATGTATTTCTAAATTGATATTCCCTACACACTTCAGAAGCTTTGAATGGCCACTGCTCCAAATTGCTCTCAATGTCATAACCATTTATTTGCTGTGTTTCATAATGCGCTGCAGTGATACAAACAGAATTCTTATCTAGGCAATCTCCAAACCAATACTCATCTGCTGTTTAAAAACTGAGCAAATAAAAACTCATCTAAAAAGATGACGACATGCCAAAACATCAAGGGCCTGTCCAGAATCTAATTGCCCACTGAATTTTTAATCCCGACTACCCACAACAGACCGGTTTAAACACTGTTGATGGGTTTAGGTTATTCATGTGTTTTGAAATTTATATCTAACTATGTATCTATGTATTCGGCCCAATCCTAACCATTCATAGTAGACACTTAAAATTTTGCACAAGGCACTCCCCTCAATGAGTAGGGAAAATGCAACCCAAATCAGTTTTTAGTGGGGGTTCAATTTACAAGGTAAGTTTATGCTAAATTGCTTCCTTAGTTCATGTTCATGCATTTTAAAAAATTTGGACTTTATAGTGATCCAACTAAGGTGAGGGAAGTAATTTTTAATTGATCACCCCCAACACAGCATGTTCAATAAGATGTTGGTCATGTGAGGATTTCTATTGAGATCTATATATAGGTTTCTCCGAAACTGCGTATTGCCATGGTAAACAACCGACGAACATTCGAATTTAAATATACTTGTTTTAATTAATATATGGTATATGTTGGTCTTGTAAAAATATTTCTCTCGATAAAAGTGCTCGGCTAGGAATTTGGTCAGGGGACAAAGAAATTTTGGCGGGACATTTCACTTCCATTGAAGGGCTCGAGAGAAATAGACCATGTAAGTGATATTTAAAATTTATCTTTTATTTATGTATTATATTTTTTTCACGTGTTAGATTTTGAGAAGCTTTTCAGACTATATAATGCATATCTGATTAAATACGATGGACAAAGAATACCTACATAATTTTTTAGTTAGACTTTCTTGTTTACACACAAGAGAACGCATGTCAGGATATATTTGACCAAGCACTTTCGACTGTACAATCAGTCATTTTCGAGATTGTAAAAAACTGTAGTGTTACTATTTTGCACTGTTTAAATAGTGTCTACATTAAATTCAGTGTGAGCCAATGGTTCATGGTGAGTATAAATATATAGAAGAGGTTGATGAATACATCTACCTAGGACAAGTAATAAAACTAGAGAAAGACCATGACTGCGAAATAAAATGATGCATAACTATAGGTTGGAAGGCTTTCAGTATGAATAGAGACATTTTGAAGAGCACCTTACCAATGTGCCTGAAGCGTAAAGTATACAACAGCCGCATAATACCAGCCATGACTTGGAAATTAACCAGCCATGACATGGAAATTAACAAAACGAGCGGAAAACAAACTTAGAATAGCACAGAGAGCCATGGAAAGAGCAATGCTAGGGATAACTCTAAGAGATAGAATAAGAACAACATGGATCAGAGAGAGGACTAGAGTGAAGGATATTGTACAACTAATTAAGCAGAAAAATGGAGATGGGCTGGCCACCTAGCAAGGAGAGATGATAATAGATGGGGGAAAAGATTAACCGATTGGTGCCCATGGGACAGTAAACGAAGTAGGACAAAACCAGACACAATATGGAGGGACAAGATAGAAAAGTTTTAAGACTTGGCAGAGGTTAGCACAAGATAGGTTGTCATGGAAGGAGATAGGAAAGGCCTTTGTCCAGCAGTGGACTTATAACGGCTGATGATGATGATATTGGAGTTATATTAAGATTTGTGTGTGTAATATCTATATATATAAAAGAGGAGTGAATGAAGAAAAAATAAACCTCTGAGGAGGGGCCAGGACTTGTGCCTCAACTCACATGTGTCAGCAATACTATCAGAATTTACTTTTCTATGGGGGCTGGAAAACCTCTTTAGCCATATTTAATAGTTTCACACTATTTTATATTGTTGTATAGCCATTTTGGTCCCCGGGAGGAAAATCCTGAACCTGGAGAAAAAGGAAGACTCAAAACTTGTTTATAAAAAATATGAGGATATATTTTTATTTCATAATATGCATTGTGTCGTGGCAGAGATACAATGAGAGCCGACAGACTGTTCCCAACAGGGGAACTGACCTGGTGTCTTCCCCAGCCTAGGTGGTCTGTCTCTCTGAGGGCTCTCTCGCCCACATTGATTTTCCAGCCCACCTCCGATAGGTCAGAGTTCAGTCAGTATCCTATTTATGACTTTTGAACACCTGTTGTGTTTGTTTCCGGTATAACTTTGTTGTCATTGATAACCTGTTTAACTTTCAACACCTGTGGGGGTCAAATATGTGACCTTCGCCCACGGATGCCTAAATATCCAACAATACTACACTCTAATCTTAAGCAGAGGGCTGGGGAGCAACACTTTGATCCTACGAACACACAGATACTCTGATCTTAGGCAGAAGTAACAATCTATATATAAATAATCCTGTCACTTTTGATGGTTACTATTCTAGTTAAGCATAAAGTTCTTGAAAGCTCTCCAGGAGTTCATCACAGGAAAATCCAAATGTGTATAAAGTGCAATTGCCACGCTAGCTGAATTTATTCAAGTGGAATCAATTTTATTGCTAATCATGTCATGTATATTATATTTAACATTTTTCATTATGTGACCAATGCCATAAACAACACCCTGATCAGAATTTTTGCTGCATTCTTTAGAATAAGCATGGTAGCTGGGTGGGAATATATCATATTTAATGACAATCATGTTTTTGCAATTTGGCATGATGTTAGATATGACTACATCATTTACAAAAATCAATGCAAACAAGTTGGTGTCGACCTGTGGTGGCCTGTGTGTGCAATACAATATAGCCACCACCGGAAAGTGTCAATCTCATGTTTCCACTGCTGGTAGCCCCAGATTATTGTGTAATACCACTAATTATATGTAATTCCTCGCCCCTCCCACCACTGCACCCTATCCTCCCACGACCTCCCGACACTCCACTCTTTCTACCACCACATCTCACCATGTGTCTCCCATTGATGTGAGTTGCGTGTGCGACCTCTCTCTCCCCCTATCCTCCGACAACCGCGTTCTCCTCCCGACCCTCCCCTCCTCCTACTAAGATTCAACAATTAGAGTAAGCTTAAATGAATGAGGCTGCACAAACAATGTTATGGGGTCTGATCCAGCCCATCATAGATATGTAATATGTATAGTCGAGCCTAAAGTATCTTTAACTATCTGTTCTGACACCTGAACGAGTCGTTCAGGTTCATACATCTAAACAATAGTGACTTGACTTCAGATCAGGATACAACTCAGTCGTTGTCACAACTTTTAAAAAAACAAATATTCCTTTTGGGTTAAGCAATCTTCTGTTTCCGTTTCAGTCAGTGCTTCCAGCAGCCAGGTTGTGTGACTGACGAACCCTCTAATTGTGGGTTATTTATAGGAAACAGAAGATTGTCTAGGTCATTCTGTTTGGTCCAAACATTCTCACATGCAAAACATACTGGAGAGAAAAACACATGAAACTTCTGTGTTTTTGCTATGTTGCAACCAGGTTCAATTCCCTGGTGGGAACCATGCATATTTATGCGTATAATGTAACGCTATCTGTTTATCAGAGTATATGTGTTTGTACAGAGATTAAATGAAATTCAAATCCCAAGGTATGGTAATTTTAATTAAAAGACTGTAAAAAGGGATTTCTAACCTTAAAATGAACTTGAAAAGCAAAAATAATGCTTGAAATGGATTTCTCAGAACTAAATGCACGCGCAACTCACATAGAGAATCAATGGGAGACACATGCTGAGATGTGGCGGTAGGATGAGTGGAGTGTTGGGAGGAGATGGTGGGAGGGGCGAGGAATTACATATAATTAGTGGTATTACACAATAATCTGGGGCTACCAGCAGTGGAGACACAAGATTGACACTTTTCATATTCACTTGGCCATATCAGATTGCGTGCACAGGCCACCATGTCACAATGCACCCATGTGGTGCACCGTCAAAATACTGTTGTGGAAACTCTTGTACCTGACGAGACAGGGACGGCAGTTGTTGATTCTTGTTTGAATCCGCCAGGTCTACAGTACACAGCTGAAAATGGGAAGGTAGGTCATGAAGATAACAAGGCAATGCGAAGAAAAAGGTGATAGGAATTCGATTTATTTGCAGTTTTAATAAACTGCCCGATAAAAATGCGAAGACAACAAAGTGAATTACTGTTTTCTACATCTACCACTCATGCCCTCCTATCTCCTGTGATCTCTCTTCATCATCCCGTCCCGTCCTTGACTGCTGCCACTCATCGTAATAGCAGTCACATGGTCCAAAACCTTACACCCTCGTGGTCAGTGGCTAACTCTCAACTGCCAACTCAAGTCCCCCCCAAATTCAATAGTTTTCCTTTGCTTCCTCTCAGCCAATCAGTGCACAGCAAATCCACATGTTGTTAAAAGCTCTGCCACCACCAGGTTGACCTATATTACGAGGAGATATTCCAACCTAAGTTTTTCTAATCACTTTTGCTTTGTTCTGTACTACCACACAGAAAGGCTTTATCTCTATTACCTAGCACTTACCGACCGCTTTGCTACAACCACAAGTCGACACCAACTTGTTTGCAGTGATTTTTGTAAATGTTATGGTCATATCTAACATCATGCCAAAATTTATTTTGTTTTTTGAAAATTCCCCAAAATAGGTTTTTAGTGGGGGTTCAATTTTCAATCAAATTTTATTCTAAATTGGTCCCTTAGTTTGTGTCCGTTAGCAATCACACTTGTTTTTTTAGTGATCACGGCCAAACAAAAGGCGACAGAAGTTACTTATTCATTGATCACCTGTCTTTCCAATTTTTTTAATTAATCACCCGCAATAGAGCATGCTGCCAAAAGATGTTGGTAATGTGACAGTTTCTATTGAGTGACCAACCAGACCTGTCTTTATAGTGAACAAATGTAATGTTATCACCTTCTCGGAGGTTGGCGACAAATGTTCAACGACAGTTGGTTGGTTTTGTGTGGACGGTGTCAGGGTGCACAATGTGTCTGGACTTCAGGAAGACGGAGGTTGGTCTCTGGAAAGACAAATATTCGCATAAAATTAAGAGAGAGAGAGAGAGAAAGAGAGAGAGAGTGAGAGAGTTTCAGTCTCAGTCTCTAGGCAGGCTTTAGAGGTGACCGCTCAATCCATATCTGTGGAACATTCTCTTTTGTCTTTGCTCTGTCAGTCTTATTTATAGTGCAGTTGTTTATATTTTCTAAAGGTTAAATTAATTCATTGTTTATTCTGTATATTTTGAACTTTGGCTATTTTGAATTCACTGTGCTCGTTTATTTAACAGATTTCTATTTTTAGTTATTTTCTGTCCATGTTTTGATTCCTATTTCCTTTTCTCCTGAGTTACCCTTTAATTTGATCAAAAGTACCAAAAGTACCACTGTCGTTTACAAAATGCGCTAATTTAGCACTTTTGCAATGCCAAAACCAGAAACGCGCTAAATCTAGCGCGAAATGTGCTAAATTGGCAACACTGATCATTGTGTGCCATGAAATAGGATTTGACAATTTACCCAAAAATAAAGGTAATAATTTCAGTAAAAGTATCACATTGATAATTTTTTCAGATGAAATTTAAATTTCAAGGGAAAAGAACACATATTTTTAACTAATGTTAAAAATATGTTCTTTTCCCTTGGTCATAATGCTGTACACAAACTATATATAATATATAAATAAATATGTCCAACATTTGTCCGATAATGTCCACATTTGTCCGATTTTTAGTAGCCCCCGCATCAATTTTGCGAAAACTGATCTGGCAACCCTGTACCCACAGCTGGCAAGCTTCTGGCCAGGGTTGTGAGGTTGGCTTTTTTTAAGCCAAATTTCACAAATTTGGCTTTTATTCAACCATGTTGGTTTCATGATTTCAGTTTCTGGCCTTTTCCTGGCTTTTTTTCATTTGGATGGCTTTAAAATATTGTTTTTAGCTATAAAGTTAGCTGGAAATGGAAATATTTAGCGGCTTTTTCACAATTGCAATTATTATTATTTCCTTGATTTGTGGTTTCATACAATCATATACCAAGTCTTTCACCTGAGACCTAAGACAAATGAAGGTTTTCTTAGGAAGTTATTGAGCTTTTTTTTGTTGTTCTTGTTCTTTTTTTAGTGTTCTTAATATCATTTGTTTGCCTTCTACCCGCTGGGCACAGACACACAGATATAATTGAGAGAGTTTTCTGAGTATGTTAGCAGTGTCCATTAGCATAATCTTTTGTATCTCAGCCAAAGA
>VCCN01000071.1:4196696-4208198 GCA_006491835.1 Architeuthis dux
CCCCATTGAAAACCTATTTTAGGGATGAATTTTCAAAAAACAAATAAACTGTTTTTTCTAGACAAAATAAGGAGTAAATGTTTAAATTTTCATCACTCTAGCTCCATTTGTGCAGCCTGTATGCATGACACATATATAGATAACCAACCAGCGAGCCAGGCTATTGCCTGGTGAAGAGAGAGCCTTCCCCGTTTTCACCAAAACTGAAGAAACCTATTTTGATATTGACTATGTTAATGTTGGCAGTTTTGGTTGATGGTTTCTAATATTTATGGAACATGGTTCCAAAATGTTTGAATGTCTTTATGACTCTTGAAGATATGCTGGAACTCTTCTTTGCTTTCTGATAATCTTGCTTTTCTGATAGTTTAGTGTTAGATAGAATATATATTTGACTAGCATTCTACCCATGTATGGCAGTATCTTGGGTGTGATCAATTAAAAAATTGGAAAAAGGGATGATAAATGAATAAGTTACTTCTCTCACCTTTTGAACACTAAAAAAGGTCTGAATTTACAAAAATCAAGCGGGCACAAACTAGTGACCAATTTAACATAAACTTACATTGCATATTGAACCCCCTCTAAAAACCTATTTAGGAGTGGAATTTCCAAAAAGTTTCAAGTTTCTACTATGAACGGTTAGGGCTGGGCAAAGTCCAGATACATAGATAGATACATATAAATGTCAGAACAGATGAGTAGCCTAAACCCAGCAATAAAACAGTGTTGTGGGTAGCAGTGATTAATATAGAAGACGGCAGCTTATTAATCTTTGTAAATGGTGCAGAGGTCAGGTTAAAGTATTATATATGATGCTATGTGGGTCGTCTCTTTACAAAGTCATATTTGTAGTTCTGCATTAGTTTACCTTGATTGATTATATTATATTCAAAGAAGGATTCACACGAGGAACAATGTCAAGATCAATTTCCTGTATTCATCTTGATAGTCTTAGCTAATTTAAACATGAACTATTCAATTGTGAATTTGCAACAAAATTATTTGGTATAGTTCATATGCAGCAAATAACATCTGTTTTCATTATTCAAGTCATATGATGCATTAAATGTAGGATTGATTTGATTTTATTGATTTGTTTAGCGGCATATCAACGCTTCATGGGTCATTTAATGCCAAAATCAGTTTAAAATTTAAAAAAAATAGAATCTTGTGACTTTGGTGAAAGGTGGCCCCTGTTTGGGGGGTGGGTTCTACCCCTCTGCAGGGTATGTAGTCGGCATAGTCTAGGCGTTAGCCGATGGGGCCGGCTCCCTGTTTGGGGGGTCTTACCCCTCTGCAGGGGATGCAGTCGGCATATTCTAGGCCCCAGCTGACAGGGCCTTAAAATGTAGGTTCTATATAACTAAGATATAGATAGTTCATTGTATAAATATGATAACAGTATATTCCTGTTTCTGACCAAAAGAATTGCTTTATAATTTTTGGTACCATCCTTATGCTTTTCAGCATGGGCATCCACTGGGGTGGGCATTTTCCCCCTGGATCAGTTGGAACCTTATCTATACTAATATTAGTCAATAAACCATAGTGGTGCAGTACAATTGTCTTATGCAACCCCAACCTAATGTTCCCATACAAAAAGACTGTATTATTATTCCATCGTGTCACCCTGGGGTCAGTTCATGCATCTCTGTCGACAGTCAAGTGCGCCATCTGACATCCAGATAATACAGTTGGTTCTATTTGCTTACACTACAAATGGCGGGTGGAATATCTATCATGTAACAGGATTGCCATTAATATATATTCCGAATATACCCTTTTGCACCCCCAACCCCCTGAAAATATAGTATTTTGCCCCCACCCATGGAATATATAGCCCCCACCCCAGAAAAGTGGTAGCGGACATCCATACTTTTCAGTGAGAATGAATAACCATATTGATCAAAAATGTATATAATCCCGAAAGTTTGAGAATATTACAAAGGTTAGCTGGGCAACTTACTGTGGGGTAATGGATAACAAGCTGGTCTTGCCGATCATTGCTACCTCACTGGATGTATGTATTATCAGCCCCCCTCAATAATATGCTAATATGTGTTCTTTATTCAAAAACCTTGAACTCTATCCCAGTTATATTTGATTCCCAACGTGCATGGTTGTTTTGGAAACACATGATTTATCTTTGACTAAAGTAATGTCGATTTAGTTTTCATATGTAGTAGTACTAAAGACAAAGACCCCCACAATTGTAGAATGGTTGCAGAAAAAGACATCCAGATTCACATCAGCAGATATACAAAATACAAAAATTTCAGGAAATTGCACAAAATATTCAATAATGGCTGATAAAAGTGCTGACGTCTCAAACGAGGAGCAGCTGGTTTTTGCATCGCTGACCTTATTATCCACAAAGATTTTATCGGCATGCAGTGCAGATTAAATTGTGTTCCCCATTAAGGATATCTTGCTAAGGATGAATCTGATGCTTGATGATGCACGCAGCCAATGCTATGATGGTGCTGCAGTGATGGCAGGAACAAAGACTGGCTTTGCAACCCAAATTAAAGTAATCAATGGTAAATATCTTTATACCCATTGTCACGGACATACTTTAAATCTTGCTGTTGGTGATTTGATCAAATCAATTGAGTGTTTAAAAGGAGTCTTTGAAGTGGTGCACAAATTTGTTGAAAGAGTAGATAGTAGAAAGCAGATTTGAGAACAGAGATTTGAATAAGAAAATAAATGTAGCGCATAAAGGAACGCAAGCATAGATCACAGAAGAACAATTTAAAGAAGAGAGCAATACTTGTGTTTTATGGTCAGGTCAATTTTTGAATCGCTAATTTTTGAATCAAAATGTTTTTGCTCGAGTGAATTGCATGGAGAAAGTAAGACTAGAAGAAATTGCTGTTAATGAATATAAAATATTCAGTTATAATTTTTAAGTCAATATGATTAATAAACGAAAAAGTCTGTGGATGACTTGAAAAATACATTGATTTCTGACAGATTTTAAAGCTCTATTTTCAAAAATTCCCATAGCAGCCATTTGTTCATAATTATCTTCATCAATTAGATATCTGAATATTATCATATATCCATCAATTAAATAGTGCACTTTTTACAATGGGGCGTTTTCCAGTGATCTAAAGGGTGTGGTCTAAAAAGAAATGTTCCACTTCACTAGCTTCCCAATTCGGAAACACCCCATGTGCTTATAAAGCATTTTTAATAATTCCTATTTTGTGCAGCACTTTTTATCATTTATCATGATGTCAGAAGCAACCGAAGAATTACAAAACATGTTAATTGATCTAAATAGGGAAAGTAAAAAAAGTAGGCTTAAAGATGAACAGAACAAACACAAAAGTAATGTTCAATGATAAAGTCCCCAAAAAGGCCATAAAGATAGAAGGAGAGGCTCTAGAAAAGGTTGATGAATACATCTATCTAGGATAGGTAATAAAGCTAGAAAAAAACCATGACAGCAAAATAAAAGCATTTGGTTTGAATAGAGAATAGAGCAAAAATGGAGATGGGCTGGTCACCTAGCAAGAAGAGATGATAATAGATGGGGGGAAAAAACTAGCCGATTGGTTCCCATGGGCGAGTAAATGAAGTAGGAAATGGCCAGACACAAGATGGAGGGACGAGATAGAAAAGTTTGCGGGTAGGACGTGGCAGAGGTTAGCACAATCTAGGTTGTCATCGAAAGAGACAGGAAAGGCCTTTGTCCAGCAGTGGACTGATGATGATGATGATGATGATGATGATGATGAGTAGTAGTAGTAGTAGTAGTAGTAATAATAGTAGTAGTAGTAGTAGTAGTAGTAGTAGTAGTCATTACTTTCCGCAGCTACAATCCTAAATCAGAAAGCAGACCACATCACTTATGATATGAAAACTAATCAATTCTGCAAAATCAAAGTATTGAACAATAAACTGAACTTCTAAGCTTAAATTTTCATCATCAGTTTCCATTGATGTTTTCATTTTATATTTTAAATCGGATGTTCAGACGGATGTTATCTGATAGGTTTTTAAATTGCTCAATTAACAAAAACACTCTTCAAAATCTGTGTTTGTAATAGCTAAATCAAATAGCACATTTATCAAAAGAAAATTAACAAAGTCAAACATCATCTAATAATAAAAAACCTTTCATGTTTAAATATTGTTTTCTATTAAGAAGAAAAACCGGAGATTATTTATTTTTTATTCTTTATGTAACAGACTTTATTGATTATGTAACATTAGCAAATGGGTATTCAATAAGTCATGTCTGAAATGAATATATTTAAAGCATTATACATAATTGATTTTTAAATGGTAAATAATTACTTGACTCAGCAAAGTCTGACACATTTTTAAAAAAGATTTGATGATTACATCCAATAAACTATGAAAATGAAAATTTCAGTGTTCTGGAACGCTAAACGTTAAAATTCTAAAACTTCAAAATTAACGTTTTTATGAACATAGTTCTGTCTTGTGTATGTCTTTTGATGCACATTTTATGGCTGTTTAGGCCATTTTCAACATCTCATTGATGATTACATAATTCAATTTTCTTTAATGTGAATCCACTATAAATTTAGCTTTTGAAAACTGACCTTTGCCTGAACTCAAACCTAACTGCAAAACTCTTAATAGTTTATTCAATATTCATCATTAATTCATCTGTAGTAGACATCAAGATGTGTTTACAATCATTGTTCAGATGTTGCCATATTGAAGAAAGGCAAATTTTTAAAGTAATTAAAAACTGTCAATCAAAACTGACAAAATAGGTTTCTTCAGTTTTCAAGTCAGTCCGGCTGGCTGGGTATGTAAGTATCATGCATACAGGCCACATCTATGGAGCTAGAGGGCTAGCAACCGACAAAACTGCATCGATTTTGTTGAAAAATTTACTCATTAAAAAAAAGTTGCTTCTGGGGCCGCTCCGGGATTAGGGGCCCTGAAGCTTAAGCTTTGTTAATTTAATAGTAGATCTGCCACTGGTCTAATGATGGAAAAAGAAGCCTTTATTTAAAATGAAATATGTCTATTTTTCAATATAATCTTCCTTGTCTACACACTGTTCGATCTATGTGATCTATGGAGTTTGCTTAAGTGCATAAACGTAAAGAAGAGTTCAGCAAAACAGTATTTTTTTATGACTTCCCGGAACTTTTACTTGTCCAGTCAAAAGACTTTTTGCTTTAGATTCCATAACATTTAAAACTCAGTTTTAAGCAATTTTTAAAAAATTTTATATTTTAGTGCCTGCTGTTATTGTATGTTTTCTGTGAAATGAAAAATCCTCAAGATGGTTTTAAAAAATTTCTATTGTTTATCTAAATCACTTTATTATAAGTTCATGGCGCCACTTAGAAGGTTTAGAAAATAATGATAGATAGAAGTGACCAAACGGAGATAAACAACAGGATAATAAATTATATGAAAGAAGTTAAGAATGATAAGAGCATCGACAAAAAAAGATATGAGAAATGTAAAGGATGGAAAATAACCCTACAACAACCCCTAATTTTTCATGTGCCTTGAAATTAACAACCATTAACCAATTACAGCAAGCCGGAAGAAAAGAACCTGATCATAGAATATGTATAAGACACTCTTCACCAGACTAATTTGTGTTCATTTGAAAAATCTTGATTGTGAAACCAACCGTACTGTTTATTATGGACAAATAAAATTTTATATCCGACAGAATATGAAAATATATAATTATTAGACATTTATTAGTTGAGAGCCTATATTTGCCCGTTGCAGGTGTGAGTGATTGCTAAACGAGCAGCCTAAATTGGAAATGTGAATAAAGAAACCTGCATCCACCCTGGAAGCAACCTTATACGCAGGTTCTGCTGTACCAACTGAGCTAACAAAGTTCTCATGGTAGGTAGGAGTCTTTTTTTTCTTTCTTTTTTCTTATAATTATCATATTCTGTCGGATATCAAAATTATCCATCATTTGATTTCATATATATATGGGAATCAAATTTAATGGTTCATTACAAGTGGTACTGCTGGTTTCACATATAGATCTTCATAATGAAATAATGTTCATTATGAAGTTCTATATGTGAAGCCAGCAGTTCCTGCTTGTAATGAACCATTAAAATTGATTCCCACAAATATTCGCTCTACCTTTGTATTGAGCTCTCTTCAGATCATAACTAAGGTCTACGAGGATGTTGATGTAAAAGTGTGTCATACATCCAATATTATCTATCTATATATATATATATATAAGTTTATCTAGATCACTTATCTAAAATTTGAATTTGTAAATGCTAATTCAGCTTTATAAATATTAATAAATTACATTGTCATTTTTATTAATAATAGATTAGGCAAATTTGATATTTTTATTATTAATACAGGCTAAATTTATGCATGCACATATGTACACACACATACATGCATGTGTATGAAAAGGAGAAGGAGAAAGAAAGAGAATATGTGTGTGAGTTTGTATGTGTGTGTGTGTTGGTTTTTCTATTTGATTTTCATGCAAGCAAAAATTCACATATGGATGCCAAGTCCCTAACATTTCAATGTTCAATCTTGTTCCAAAACCTTTTTATTTTTGTATTTGTTGAATTAATATTAATTCTGTCAATTTTGAAGCTATATAAATATGTTAAAATGTATAAGGATTAATTGATTAAAGACTTGTACAAGTTGTTTATAATTGTTTTTAAAACAAATCATTGGCTTCACAAGTGTTTAATTGAATGTGCATGTGAATGTGTGTAATTTTTTTATTCAAATGAACGAACACTTACAAAAAGGAAATGTTCGTTCGTTTGAATAAAAAATTTGAAAAAAGTTGTCTGTGATGTCCTTCCAAGGTGAATTTGACAAGATAAACGACCATTTTGTAAAATTTTGAATATTTTGGCAACCATTTTGTATTTTTCAGATCTCAGAACTTGCTAGAACTATGAACATGTGACTTGTGTATTTTCATTATAGTCAATCAGCAACTTGTGAATCTGGTATGGGCCAATCAGAGGCCTCCAGAAAGTATTTCATAAAACACTTGGCACAAACATTTAGTCTGAGAAATAATATTCCACCAACAAGATGTGAAAATACATCTTTTAAGTAGCTCAGAGATATTTTGTATCAACAAGAATAGAACGATCTTCCTTGTTTTTTCAACCTGCTAAATTGTTACCTTGTGAGACTTTTCTCCTTTCTTCTTGCTGTGACTCATTTTGAAGAGACTACAGTTTTCTGACAGCTCCTGAAATATTCATTTTTTTCTGAACTTTAACTGCTAATGGTCAGACCAAATTTGTTACCTGAACATCAAGCAGCCAATGTTTGATGCTTCTTCCCGACTACAAATGCACAGAAATTTAGAACCACAGCCGCTTAAATGGAAATGTTTATGTAACTTGCTTTAGACTTTACGAATGGAGATTTTGAGGTAAGTTGCCTTTGATTAAATATTTGTGAGCCTAACACGTTATTCTTTGTCAAATTCAGTGAGAGTTTCTTTAGAATTATTTCCTGCACGATTTTTTGTATACATTCAAAAAGTCGTCTTGTTCTGCTCTGACTCATAAGCAGTATTTCGTAATATAGAAATTAATATTAAATTTTTATAAATGATTTTTTTGCAATGTATTGAATATTTTTCTGGCTTAAATAAGTAAAAAAAGATATCAGTATCTTACTAAAATTTTACATTCAATAAAGGTATACTCTGTCTTAATTTTTGAGATGAGGAATTAAATCCATGTATAAAAATAACAATCAAATGAATAAATCCTAGTTCTTTCCATTAAAAATGGTTGAAGTAAAAAGATATCAGTATCTTACTAAAATTTTACATTCAATAAAGATATACTCTGGCTGAATTTTTTGAGATGGGGAATTAAATCTACAAATAGAGATATCAATCAAATGAATAAATCCTGGTTCTTTCCATTAATATTGGTTGAAGAAAAAAGATATCAGTATCTTACTAAAACTTTACATTGAATAAAGATATTGTCTGAAATTTTGAGATGAAGAATTAAATCTATGTTCCAAGAACCAGGACTTATTCATTTGATTGTTATCTTTAGATAATAATCAAATGAATAAATCCTGGTTCTTTCCATTAAAAATGGTTTCTTTCTTAGAGCAACCTACTGGACTCAGAAAGCATTTGTGATACTAAAAAATGATGAAGTAGAAATAAAAAGAGGAGTAAGGCAGGGCTGTGTACTGTCTGTCCTCTGCTCTCTTCAACCTCTACGCAGAGATGATCTTTAGAGCAATAGAATATATGGAGGGTGTGAAGATATGCAGACATCACATCAACAACCTGAGATATGCACACAACACAGTTCTTATAGCTGAAACACCTGAGCAATTGCAAGAGATAGTGGATGAAGTGAATGCTAGAGGGAAACAGTATAGAATGAAGATAAATACAAAGAAAATAAAAACAGGCCTGGTTAGTTACTCAATAGAAACTGTCACATGACCAACATCTTTTGGCAGCATAACCATGTTGGGGGTGAGCAATTAAAAATTGGAAAAATGGGGGATCAATAAAAAAGTTACTTCTCGCACCTTTTGCTGGATCACTTAAAAAAACAAGCATGAACACAGCCAGACACAAACTAAGTGACCAATTTAGCATGAACTTAAATTGTAAATTGAACTACCCCACTATAAACCTATTTAGGCGGGGGGATTTTGAAAAAACAAAAAAACGTTTTTTGTAGACATAATAAGGAGTAAATGTTAAAATTTTCAGCCCTCTAGTTCCATTGGTGTGGCCTGCATGCGCAAAACATACATAGCCAGCCAGCCAGCCAGATTAACTTAAAAACTGAAGAAACCTATCTTGACAGTTTTGGTGACAGTTCTGGTTGACAGTTTCTAATATGTTCATTTGAAAAAGAAATCAAATTTTTAAAAAATGAACTATTTCAATAAGTAGGGCTAGCCCATACACTAGGTGAACCTAGGCAGTTTCCTAGGGGGCCAAAGTCCTAGGAGCACACTCCAAACTGCATACATACATACATAGCCAGTCAGCCAGCCAGACCAGCTCAAAAACTGAAGAAACCCATTGTAATGAATAAGAGACAAGAGATTTGCTTGTGAAAAGCTTTATTCAAATTACACATGCTTACTCATACATGGAGTCTAAAGTACCTTTCTTTATATAGTAGTAGGAAAGATCTAATAAGGGGAAGTAATCACTGTTTTTATGTTAGTATCAAAGATGATCCGAGTGTCGATTTTCAACTAACTGTTGACAACAAAATAATTAAACAAGAAGATTCATTCGTTTATCTTGGACAACCATTGACAAAGGATGGTAAGAGTGCAAAAAAGAAGTCTTATGCTGTATATCAATAGGACTAGGAATTTTCAACAAGATGAAGTCAATGTTAACAAATAAGAACATCAATCTTAAAACAAGAAAAACTAGAACTAGCATTCCGAGGGAAATTATGAATCACCGCCACCCATATATGCTGTGTTTGGGGGTGATCAATTAAAAAATTGGAAAAAGAGGTGATCAATGAATAAATTACTTCTCCCGCCTTTTGTTGGGCAGTGATCACTAAAGAGTTCAAATTTTTAAAAAGCAAGTGTGAATGCTTCTGGACACAAACTAATGGATCGATTTGGCCTGAACTTCCATTGTAAATTGAACACCCCTCTAAAAACCTTTTTAGGAGGGGAATTTTCAAAAAACAAAAAAAACATTATGGGGAGTGTGTGTGCAAAATTTCAAGTTTCTACTATGAACGGTTAGGGCTGGGTGAAGTCCAGATAGATAGATAGATAGATACATATAAATGTATGAACACATGAATAACCTAAATCTTTGGTAGCGGTGATTAACAGACCTCCAGAAACCACATTACTCAACATCATCTATTTCGGTAGTCAACAAATGACACTGAATCCACAAAGCAGTCAACACAGGATGCTACATAAACAGTACATAGGATGTACTTCGGAAATGACGCCACTCCACCAACACAACATCGTCAACAGGACGATAATCAAACTCAACCGTTTAAATTTTAAAATGCTATGTATGGAGTACCTTAAACTATGGAGCAGAGGAATGCACAGTAACAACAATACTTGAAAAATGCATGGAAGCATTTGAGATGTTGTCATACAGAAGAATGTTGAAACTGTAATGGACTGAGAAAAAAACAAAAGGGGAAGAGCTTCAAAGAATGAATGAAAAATGAAAACTGATTGACGTCTTCAGGGAAAGAAAACTAAGATATTTTGGACATCTAATAAGACTAAATAACATCTACAGAACAACTAGAAAGATATATTGATGGAAAGAGAAATAGAGGTCGTCCAAGATATAACTGGTATAACAATATCAAAGAATGGAGTGCCTTATGAATGTGCTGTAAGAACAGCAATGGACAGAAAATAGTAGGGGTCTACTGTATCCAGTGGTGGGGTAAGGTCAAAGATTTTGGGAGGGTCCAGGCAGTGTTATCAACCCAAAAGATTATTTTGTGCTAAATCAGCTTCGAAAAAACGTCAAAAAACAGCAAAAGGCACTTAAAAAATTGTTAGCCATTTTATGACCATTTAAATGGCTAAAAATGGCTATATTAGTTTTTTAAAATGGCTAAAATATGCTAAAGAAATGGTATTAAAAATGGCGCTGCTCATTGGATTTTTGCACTGCCAAAACAAGAAATGCGTTAAATTTAGTGTGAAAAGCGCCAAATTGGCAACACTGGGTCCTGGTCAAGTTTTCAGTTGGGATTCAGGGATGAAGCGTCTGGAAGCTGGCGTATTTTAGAAATTCTGAAGGGTCTAGAATTGAAATTTTGTGCCCATCTTTAGGTGGTTTGGAAATGGACTGAGCATGAAGATGTAGCCTATACAAGACACTATTAGTGTGATCGAACCTCCCGCAACTTGTGCCAGAGGCGGAGAAGTACTGTTAAAATACACTAAACCGTAAATAAGTATTTTCTATAGTTTTGAGAAGGGTCATTAATATTCAAATGGTTCTTTGGACAATTGAACTCCTTCTTGTTATTTGTGTTGTAAATTGGATCGCCAAAATGTTGTGTTTACAACACAAATAACAAAAAGGAGTTCAATCGTCCGAAGAACCATTTGAATAGTAAATAAGTAGTTATAAGTTATTAGGTTTAGTCTGAAATGGTTTTAAATTACAATACAGACATAAAAAATAATAAAAACATGAAAATAAAACTTTATTCATGAGAAAAAAGTGAAAAGTTTAGTCCTAGTTTGTGCAGCTCTATTTAAGAGACTATTGAAATCACTTCAGGTACAATATCTTCATCAATGGGTCATTATGTCTGAGCAGCAAGAAGAAAGACATTTCTTAAACCAGTCAACATTCAGCAAAATATTCAGTGGGCAATTAGATGCTGGACAGACCCTCAGAGTTTGGGCCCAATGTCATCCTTTCAGTTGAGTCTCCATTTGCTCAGTTTTCAAATAGTGAATAATGAGGATGGTTCTGATAATTGCTTAACCAAGAATTTTGTT
>VCCN01000071.1:4246257-4261850 GCA_006491835.1 Architeuthis dux
ATCTAAGACTTGTCAATTTAGCTCAGTCAGTAAGACACCTGGTTAGCAGCTACTAGGTCATGAGTTCGCATCATTGTAGGGGAATGGGGATTTTACATATCGGTTTACACCCCAAATTTTGGTAAGGATTCTTGTTCTTCTTCTTCTTGTTCTTGGTCTTGAATAACCTAAACCTTTGGTAGCAGTGATTAACAGACCTCCAGAAACCACATTACTCAACATCATCTATTTCGGTAGTCAACACATGACACTGAATCCTCAAAGCAGTCAACACAGGATGCTACACAAACTGTACACAGTATGTACTTCGGAAATGACGCCACTCAACCAACTCACCATCGTCAACAGGATGATAATCAAACTCAACTTTTCTCAAAGGATCACCAACGATCGATGCATCTTTACAGAGAACAAGCAACTAAGCTGATCAATCACAATAATCTTTGGTAATCTTTTGGAAAGTGTTGTCAGCCGAATCAGCCATTGACAAAATCAGGTACGGTAGGTCGGAAGTGACTAAATATTATAGATGGGATTACACCTTTGGTTATGGGGATGAAGTATCTCTGTAAGGTGTTATATTGGCTTTAATCAGGTGGTTGGGGAAGTAGTCAAGACTTGTAGTCTTCACAGCCTGTAAGGTGGCACAATATGACGATACAGCTCAAGTTAAGAGAAAACCTTTTGTTAACCCTTTATAGGGCAGCCCTAAAAATATTTTAGATATCAAAACAACCTTTTTGTATGTTAAACTAGACCTAATTACAAGATATTTTCAGTTGCAATTTTTCTGAAACCTTTCTGTTTATGGGAGCAAAACACCCTCTGATGAAGTGATCATATATGGTGCCTCACCCAAAAAGTGACCAAAAATGGAAAAATTTTAAAAGAATTTAAAATTTTTACGTAGAAAGTTAAATAAAACAGAATTAAAGAATAACATTCAATATAATGAATAAATACAAAAAATTGATATTGATAAAAAAAATAACATCTCCGGATTGATTTTAAAATTTTATTGTCGGCCAAAAACAAGCTAATTTAATAGGGTGTGGTATGGCTCAAAACAGTTTCTGTCTTTGTTCAAGCACAAGTGTACTTTGCAAAGCTTGCAGACCACATTGGTGCAGATTATGTTGTTTTTGTGGCTACGAGTCCTCAGGGGATCATATATAGTCACTTGCCTACTTGTGTAAAGGGTTAATCTTTATTTTTTGTATTTCCATGCAACAAACAACATTTCAACTCTAGGGATATTCGTGCACAGGCCGCACCGTCTCTGAACATTTTGAACATTTTATTTTAGTGTGGAAAAAAAAAAGTATACAATTTGTATAAAAAGTATACAATTTGTATATACAGACACACATCATAGCATTCATATTTACACAATATCTAGGGCATTAAACCTTTGTGGTGGTATAATAAACATCATAATTCTTCTTAAAATCACTTGCATCTGTTGATAGCACTACATATTCCGGTAATATATTCCAAAGTCCCAGAACTCTATTGCTAAAAAAGAATGATAAAGTGGGCGCATACTTTCTGCCATCTTACTGGAAGTACAGGGGGTGCGGATAAAAATCTGGAGTTTGCTTCCTGCATATGGTCTCCTAACCTGAAGTACAACTCAGATGCCATAGAGAGAGTTCAGAGCCACCAAGACTATTCCGAGGCTGGGAGATATATCTTACACTGAAAGATTAAAATAACTTAATCTGGAGACTCTTAAATACAGAAGAAAATATGCTGAGGTCTATAGAATCCGGAACAACATACATAGTGGATATTGATGTTCATTGCTCAAAATTCCCTGATAAGAAAATGCTGACTTCATCTATCTGCAGTAAAACCAGAGAGCACAGCCATAAACTACAAATTCAGACCTCCACTGGTGTTAGAAAAAATTTCCTCTTGGCAAGAGTGGCAAACGCATGCAACAGCCTAAGTGAAAAGACGGTCACATCCGAGAATATCAATATTTTAAAAAATAATCTTTATTCTGAGATCGGACATACCAAATTTAACTGCTGTAAAAAAAAGCCTATTTCAAGGATATTCAAGGATATAAATAAAATAATTACTTAATACATTTAGCATGTGAATAAAATTATATGGGTAAAATACTCCTTTTTAAGTTTATATTATGTCTGATTAAATATGACAAACAAGGAACATCTTGTTAATTTTTCTTGTTTCCGTACAATAGAACATGTGTTTGGATCCATGGAATGTAGTGTTTGTCAAAGGTGTTGTACCGAGTTGTTTCGACTAAACAATTAGCCATTGATACTTGATTCCTCAATTATTTAATCATATATTATATAGGTAAAATACTCCTTTTTAAGTTTAAGCCTATGTCAAGTATATAGTATATATAACTAACAACAATTCGTGTGCATTGAACATTTCAACTTCTAAATAAACTTGAAAAACAAATCCAGTAAGTTAATCTTAAAAAACCTGCCTTTCTATTACACTTTTTTGAAATAACTTAACTTAGAACATACAAACATGTACATCACTCACTATTTTAGTAAATCTCTTGCAAGGCCTTTCATGACAAACATCATAAGAGTAGGTAAGCTCTGATTTCAAACTCATGTAAATAAAGTTTATTTGTTCATGTTACATTCATTCAGAAACAATTGCTATTTGCCGATGAAAGATAAAAATTCTCTAGAAATTCATGGCTAAACATTGAGACAATGTTGGGTTTATCTACCATGCAGATACAGAAGAAAATGTGAAATAAAAAGAAGTTCATGTTTTTGATATGCCAACGTTATCGGCAGATGTAAAGACACTCTAAAGGAACAAAATGTATAAATGTGGAAATACGATGATGACGTTACGATAAGTGAAAAGCCTTGTCTATTTCGTTTCCTTCCTTTCAGCTTATTTCTAAGATTAGATATCACCTTGTGCGTCCGCTGGGTGGGCGATTTGTGGGCATTTGCACCCGCCGCCCCCACCGGATCCAGCCTTCTCACCAAGGGTGAGGGGGTTTTAAAGTTGGAACCTTATAGTCAATGGTGCAGTGCAATTGTTTTATGTAATCCTAAATTAATGTTCCCTTATAAAAAGACTGTATTATTATTCACTAGGGCTCACTCCATTGTGTCACCCCAGGGTCAGGTCATGTGCCTCCGTCAACGGTCTAGTGTAGTGACATCTATATAATACACTGTACTTGCTTACTCTACAAATGGTGGTCGGGAATGACTATCGGCTAACAGAGTTGCCACTATTCGGAATATACCATTTTGCCCCCTGCCCCCTATATATGCACCCCCTTCCTCCTGGAATATATGCTTTTGTTGCCACATGGAAAAGTGGTAGCAGAAGCCCATGCATACCTTTTTTTTCATTGCTTACAGCTATGTGGAAGAGGAAATTTTGAACAATAACACCATAAAACTCTCTTGCACACTTTGAAAAAAGGCAATGTTCAACGATAAAGTCCCCAAAAAGATCATAAAGATAGAGGGAGAGGCTCTAGAAGAGGTTGATGAATACATCTACCTAGAACAGGTAATAAAGTTAGAGAAAGACCATGGCAGTGAAATAAAACGATGCATAACGATAGGATGGAAAGCATTCGGTATGAATAGACATTTTGAAGAGCAACCTTGCCAATGTGCTTAAAACAAAGTATTACAACGGTTGCATAATACCAGCCATGACTTACAGATACAAAACAAACTGAAAACCAACTTAGAATCGCACAGAGATCCATGGAAATAATAATTCAGAATAATTTTTAGAATGTTAGGAACTTTTTTGCTAACAACATAGCTTGCATGCACCATTTCGCTGAGCTTTGCCTTTTAGAAAAAAGCGTATTTAGGCTACCGATCAGTTTCTTTAGTGTTTCAAATTTAAGTTTCTGATATCTCCTTGTGTAATGATGCTTAACGTTAAATTCTTTAAATGCAGAGTGGAATTCAGAACATTGGTCTATTTTTTACTTCAACAAAGAAGTAATCATTTGTCCACTCATCCTGGAATTTTCTCATTTCTTCAAAAAAGATTCCCTTTTTCTTAGATGAAATTTTAATAAAATGTTATTTTCCTCATGGAATTAAGCATGCCAATCAGAAAGTCAAAAGGACCGCATGCGGCCCACGGGCCACAGTTTACACATGGCCGGTTTAGACAAAGTGAACGGCTATTTTTAAATATGTTGCATTATAAGGTTTGCAAGAATGAGTGATAAATTGAATGATCAATTTGTTTGACGTATCTATGTTGGTGCAGCTCAACAATATGATTGTTTATCCCCATGTAGTCTGTGAGTCATCAGATAGGCACCTATTTGTTGTGTTGAAACTACAGTCCCTTTTAAGAGACAACCAGAAGTTTTCGCTTCAGTGTCCAAAATCACAGAAGAAAAGAGATAAATTTGTTACAACTCAAACCATTTCCAGCTCGAGATAAGTTAGTTTCAACTAAAAAAATTAAATTTGCTCCAATCAGACCACACACATATACACATTACAGCCCCAGTTCTTAAACATGTTATTTAAACAGTCACAATAAAAAAACAAACTATTTTTAAACCAATATAATGCTTGAAACAAAAACTAAAAATATCAGGCTCTGGAGCCTTTTTTAAAAATCTTTTTTTATTCATTTCACCAGGCTATATAAAACAAACTAAGTCAATATTTTGTCAGTCAATTGCCAAGTGATGCCAGACTGTCTAAACCTCCTTCTATAATGGTTCTCAGAAATCCAGTCATGACTGCCTAACATCCTTTTGTTCTGAAAATAACTTGCGCCAACTTTGAACAGCAAAAGAATATTTCTTTGAAATTTTGCGACTTCTTTTTTCTCTAAAAGAAATATGCATAACTCCACCCAGCAAGTTTTTACCAAGAACCAATGCAGTTCATAATCCAATACAAGAAACGCAAGAACATTTTTAGATTAACTTTCGAGCACACAACTATGTAAACTTAAAGTCTTTTCAATGGAAATAACTTTTCTCTAATTCTTTTTACCATGCAGGCATCTTTGCAGATGGCATATGAACTGGTAGTTTTTAGCATTCAGAAAATTATTTCAAGAAAAAAAACCAACATTTCTAGCTGATTTTCTTTCAAAAGAAAGGAAAATTCAAACAACAAATATATTTTCTATAGTTTTGATTGATTGTTTAACAGCACATCGAACCTTGGTGGGTCATTGAGTGCTGAATTCAGGAGGGGGGATCCAATGTCGGCGTGACTAGAGACTTGAGAATCCCAAATATCTGTCACTGAAACAAATGCCACGAGGACCGGGATAAAGGTGGGGGGGGAGATCCCAAAAGCTTCTCAGGACGAATCCTGAGCATGTTAATGGTGATCGCCTCCCGACTAGCTGGCCAAGATATCCTGTGCAACTTCCCCCAGGACGATACCCGAGCATGCCACAATGATCCCCGAAGGGCCGTGGTTCTCTGAACTTCGATGCCATGGCGGTTTCGAAGAACAGATACTACACTTTGATCTGAGCCAAAAGTTTTGAGAAGGGTCATTAATATTCAAAGGGTTCTTCGGACGATTGAACTCCTTCTTGTTATTTGTGTTGTAAACACAACATTTCGGCCGATCCACTTCTCAACAAATCTAAGCCCGACAAGACACAGAAACACCCGGGTCATGCGCTATAAGGGCTACCCCCCTCTAAACATAATTTCTGTTTAACCCATCACACTTGGATTTTACACCTGAAGAATGGATTGGCCGAAATGTCATGTTTACAACACAAATAACAAGGAGTTCAATCGTCCGAAGAATCATTTGAACAAATATATTTGTTCGCACAAAAATTATTCTTTCAGTGAATATAAACAAATTTTGATGATAAGAAAAGACAATGTGGAGACTCAAAATAATTTGCAATAATTATTTATTACCTAACATGTTTCAGCTAAAAATCTGGCCATTATCAAAGGTGTCTGGAGAAATGTTGCAGTCCTTCTATGTGGTCAACCTTTTGTATCTTGTATTACACACCACTACCCACAGCACTGGTTAATTGTTGGGTTTAGGTTATTCATGAGTTCTGATATTTATATGTATCTATCTATGTATCCAAACTTTGCCCAGCCCTAACCATTCATAGTAGAAACTTGAAATTTTGCACACACACTCCCTTCAATAAGTTGGGAAAATCTTTTTTTTTTACTTTTTCAAGATTTTCCATTTTCCATATGCAATGTAAGTTTATGCTAAATTGGTCACTTGTTTGTGCCTGCTTGTTCTTTTGAAAATTCAGACCTTTATTTAGTGATCACAGCACAACAAAAGGCAAGTGAAGTAACTTATTCATTGATCACCCCTTTTTCCAACTTTTTAATTGATCACCCCTAACACAGCATATATGGGTGACAGTGATTCATTACTTCCCTTGGAATGCTAGTATTTCTTATTTTGTGTGTTTTCTCACCAAATAAATATTGTTGATTTATATTATCTACTAACACGTCTTTACACCATACCCATCCTTTATTCCTTCTGAAGTTTGCTGTTCAGTCTGAATTATGTACATTGTTACTGCTTATTCAATAGGCTAGGGAAATTACAGCATAGTATCTTACAGTTGTAAAAATTCAACATTGGCCTCATTTATATACCATTTTAAAGTACTCAAGTAAATCTAAAACTTTAATAATGACAAAGTTTGAAAATCAATATCTCAATGGTTTTTACACCTAGAAATCTCGTTTATATACCATATTAAAGTTTTAGATCTACTTGAGTACTTTAAAATGGTGTATAAATGTAAAAACAACTGAGATATTGATTTTCAAACTTGGTCATTATTAAAGTTTTAGATCTACTTGAGTACTTTAAAATGGTGTATAAATGAGATGTCTAGGTGTAAAAACAACTGAGATATTGATTTTCAAACTTTGTCATTACCTTCAAAAATTCACAGGTCAGTATCTCTGGAACCATTTGAGCCAGAAATGTGAGACAGGTACCATTCAATTTGTCTCATAAAGATCTGTAAGTGTGCCAAACTTAAACAAAATCCGTGATGGTCATAGTATTTTTGCCTTAAGAATTTGTTGATTTGACATGGAATGACCCGATGGAAAAATGTGCGCACTGGGGATGCATCTAAATTGAGCTTATAATCTTGTTTTTTTTTGTTTTGTTTTCAGATAAGAAGTTCATTCAATTATTTTATTTTTGCATCATTTTAAAAATAACTTGACAGATTAACAAGGTGGATAATTAGCTATATAACAGATTCATAAGGTAAATAAACCTGTCATTTTTGATAGGTACTGGGCTAGCAAGGCTGCCAGCGCTGGGTTTTTAAACCCAGATCTAGATTTTTCGATACCTATCTGGGGTTATTTATTTATTTATTTATTTTTATTTACTCTTGAATATACTTTTTTGTTTGTATGTTCTAAGATAAGTTATTTCGAAAAGTGTGGTAGAAAGGAAGGCTGAATCCGGTCGGGTGCGGGGGGGGGGGTGTGCAAATGACCCGTTTTCCCACCCAGTGGACGCTCATGATGGTATGTAATCTTAGAAATAAGCTGAAAGGAAAGAAACGGAATAGACAACACTTATTATAACATCATCATCGTATTTCCACATTTAGACATTTTGTGCTTTTAGAGTGTCTTTACATATGCTGATAACGTTGGCATATCAAAAACATGAACTCCTTTTTATTTCTCATTTTCTTCTGTATCTGCATGGTAGATAAACCCAACATTGTCTCAATGTTTAGCCATGGAATTCTAGAGAATTTTTATCTTTCATCGGCAAATAGCAATTGTTTCTGAATGAATGTAACATGAACAAATAAACTTTATTTACATGAGTTTGAAATCAGTGGTAGTGGTAGTTAGTCTAACATAAGCATTACGAATGGGGGTCACCAGAAAGAAATTATTAACCTTACATAAGGATGTTCGAAGACAAAGAGTTACTTACATGGGCGTTTGCTGCCAATTTTTCGGGGGGTTCAAAACGGTATATTCCGAATATATCTTAGTGACAACCCTGTTACATATCGTCTGTTTCTTCTAATTGTAACCATTATTGTTGCGGATATTTTTTTTTTTCCCAACCATGTACTCACCACCATTTTTAATGTAAACAAGTGTACCATAAATGAAAATAGATAGATAGATAGATAAATGAAAAGAAAATATTGGAAGTTCAAAATATACAGATTGACACTAACTAAAACAATCAACTTGAACATCAAAGGGTAACTAAAGAGAAAGGCAAGTACAAATCAAAACATCGATGCAAAATACCTAAAAATAGAAATCTGTTTAATAAATGAGCACAGGTTAATTCAATATAGTAAAAGTTCAAAATATACAGACTAAACAAGATGAATTAATTTAGTGTTTAGAAACTATAAACAACCACACTATAAATAAGACTTACAGAGCTAAGACAAAACAGATTGTCACACAGATACGGACTGAGCAGTCATCTCCGAAGTTGTCGCAACATCCACTCTCTCACCCTCTCAATTTTATGGGAATATCTGCATTTGACAAAAATTCTGTAGAATTATGAATAAACGGTACATTTTTTACAATAAAAATCGTCTCCGTCTCGATCCTACGTTACGTTCGAGACCAACCTCCATCTTCCCAAAGTCTGGACCCATTGTGGGCCCAACACTGTACACAACAAGGAATAACAAAACCAACCAACCAACCAACTATCATTGAACGTTTGTCACCAACCTCCAAGAAGGTGATAACGTTACTCAAGATCCTGATGTTAGATGGTGCACTTGACCGTTGACAGAGACGTGTGACCTGACCGCAGGGTGACACGTTAGAGCAAGCACCAGCAAATAATGATACAATCTTTTATATGGGAACATTAAGTTGGGGTGCCATAAAACAATTGTACGGCACCATTATCCTCTATTGACTATAAAGTTCCAACTTTCAAACCGCCTCTAGCAAACACTCATGGTTACTTCCCTTTCGTTAATAATCTAATTATCTTGTATTCCCAGAGAGACATTGAGGGGAATTTAAGGAGTAATAAAAAGACAAAGAAACGAACAAATGCAACAATTTAAGATTCAACATTTAATAAATGGAATAAAGATAACATACCAAAATGGTGGCAAGCACAAACTGGAAGAATTTTAAAATAGTTTGAATGTTCGGATGAACGAAAGACAATGGAAATCATTCATTTCTACACAAATATCCCAATATAAACTGTTATTTTCATGTTTGAATAGATTGGAATTCATCTTGAGACAATACAGTCCAGAATGCAAAATAAAGTATTGGATAAACATAGATGCGTTAATTCAAGTATGTGAGTAACTGAACTCAATTATATAATACATTGGAATTTAAAATACTATACATACTGTCAATCAAGACAAAGGTTTCTTAATGTCCCATGGCCTACAATTCTGCCGAAAGTGTTTAGCAAAAATAGTTTACAGTATGAAAACACTAGAATGTTTAAGTGGAAAGGTGTATGCATAAACATGTGTTTGTACACTCCCGGGCCAAAACAAATGAGCCAAGCTTTTTTTTTTATCAAATCTTTTTTAAATGGCTTTTTCAATCTAATGATTATAGATGAAATATTCAGCAATGTTATACAGCAGTGCATGTAATGTTTGCGTGCAGAGTCCGTTTTAGTATGGGATAGCTTTTGCCTTGTTTTTCTTCAGAAAACTGAGTCCTTTGGGCATAGGCGTAGGAGCCAGAGGCCAGGGTGAAACATCCCACCCCCTAAATTCGGGCAAAACAGTGTTCAATTTGGGGCAAATCCAGCCCTTTACCCCCTTAACAAAGCAGTTCCCATACACCCATGCTTTTGGGCAAGCTGTCCGATAGTTGTTTACAGTGTGTTGCACAATGTTGTTTCATTCATCTATGTTATCTAGTTCTGTGATATCTTTTCTTTTTTTTCTTTTAGATATGGATTCCATACTTGGACTATGTACTGTGGTCTGATATATGTTGTGCATAGTATCTTAACATTTTTTGTGTCTAAGTAATCAAATCTTATTATATCTGTTATTAATATTTATTTTTTAGTCTCTCACTATCTGCTTTCTCCGGTACAGAAACATTTCAGAAGATCAAATCAAACCGATTCAAATTTCATATATTATAAAAGCAATTCATCTTATGCCAGTTCTTCAAATATTTTTCAATTTGGATTTGCAATTCAGTTTTTCTAATTCATGAGGTGCTACCAAAAAGCTCAAGTAATTTGAACAGATTGATCAATCTATTCATCTCTTAAGTTAGCCAGTGTTTTCGTTTCTCTCACCGGACATTTCACATTCTGCACAAGAACTTTAGCATATATAGTATGGTCAACTTGGTCAGGGTTCCCAAATTTTCTCTCAACCTGTTTGGCCTTAATATACACCTATATGTTCTCTATGTTGTTAAGATCTTTTATATGATGGAAAGTGTTTGGCTCATTTGGTTTTGCCCAGGAGTGTATAAGGAGTTATATACGCAAAAAATTCACCTACCATCTCATGATAGCAAGAAGAGAAACCAATTAGTCCAGGTGTATTAGGTCCAAACAATATAATTTAAACAAGCTGATTTTTCATGGATAGGTGCAACGTGACACCAGAAACACTATACTAAACCCCTTGAGTTTGTTCCATGGGATAAAACTAGAATTGCAACTGAGCTATGTATCCTCTGTGGTGAAGATGTGTCCTCATCAACTCAGGTATCAATTATGTCTATCAACTCTTATAAGTGCTAGCATGAGGATGGGCTTTCTGCTGTATTGGAGAGTAAGGTTACTGTTTCTTTATTCATGAAAAGTGCAGGAAATATCATACCCCAAAGTCAAGTAAGAGGAAGAAGAGAGTTGCTCTACCTCTAAGGGAAACACATTACGATCAGTTACAGCTTCATGCAACACCAACGAAGATTGCTTATTCTGTTCAAAAATAAATGTTATAAAAAGGCAGGCGAATGAAATTATATGGAATGGGCATGCAAATAACAATGACAATCCAGGTGGCTCATGATTTAGTGGCAGAAGAAGGAAAATCGCAAATGTGCCCAGTTGTTTTACCTTGAAAAGAGTTTGGATGCCACAAAGTCTAACAGTGCCAGGTAAATTGATTTACACAAAGCCAAAGCACGTGAAGAATTATGTCAATATCTAGAAAATAACATAGAATGTCAGTATTCATCACAATAAATCACTTCACTGCACAATGACTCTCTTTCAGGAGAAGAGGGTTATGGTTTTTAACATCTTAAAAACAAACTAGAAGACCACTTTGGAGACAATCTTGTTTTATTGGAAACCAAGGGAAAGAATTTTGTATTTAGTTTTCGTGATACTAAATCATATATATCCATAGGAAGTATGCATCCCGTGAGCTCATAGATATACTCAATAGTTTGTCATTCTCTGACAGTTATAAAGAAATACAAAGATTAAACAATTATTTTTGGGATGGATCAGAACCATCTTATGAACTAAGTGGTTTAATGGTGATTTCAATGTGGCAACACTAACTGGTCACAACAGATTTCACACTATGGGTGGTATAGCATGTGTCATTCAACAAAACCAAAAAATGTGTAATTTGCGGGATCATATGGGGATATTCCTGTCAAATATTACAGGATTAAATTGGTAATACAACCATTCTAAAACTGGCAAAGTCTCTTGATAACATTTGGTTAATCAAATTCATCCCTTGTGACAACATTGAGGACAACCCATCCTGGGGTAGTTTTATGCAGGCAGCTGTGAGGGGAAAGGATTATGAGAAAACCAGTATAGTTATCCTTCCTTTTATTAAACTAGACCTATCAAATCTCAGCACAATTTACTCTGCACTATCTTTTGTACAGTCACTTTCTGAGAAGCATTATCTTGGATGCTGTTCTGTCACTTTTGACCAACCACTATATATAAAGGCTACAAAGTTGAGTCTTCATCAAATCTCAGTAAAGTATTTATTAGATTAGGTTGCTCCTAACAGCATTCTGAATTTGATTGCTTGTGGCTGCAAAACAGGTTGTCTGAAATCATAAGGTTACTGAAAAGCTGGGTTACATTGTTTACCGATGTGTAGCCATTGTAATGGTCAGACATGTCAGAATATTTACCCAATTGTTACTGATGAAGAGGGTGAGAATTAATGCCTGTAGAATGCTTCTTAAACTCTAATATAATTGATTTTATCAAATTGCCTATTTTCTCAATTGTATGTGTATACCAAAATCATCATGACTTTTTCTGATTCAAATTCTAAAAAAATATGGTTATTAATACTAAATATGGCCATTTCGGAAGCAGTATTTAGATTTTGGAGACTAATAATTGGTTGAAATCGATTTTCCAACCATTGAAACAGGAATTTACTCCCAAATCAACTTTCTATTTGCTCTGGTTGTAAAGTTATGGCTTTCCTCACTATTTTGCCCAGATACAGCAGCCATCTTGGGATCCATATTGAATTTGTGATACTATCCTGCAAAAACTTTACATCAGGGTGGGTTTTAATCAATTTTCCAATCTCTAAAACATATTTTTTAGTATAGTGTTTCTGGTGTCATGTTGCAACTACCCTGCAAAGATCAGCTTGTTTAAATTAATTTTAAAGTTGACCATAGTATTTATGCTAAATTTCTTGTACTAAATGTGAAAAGTCTGTTGAGAGATACAAAAACACTGGCTAACTTAAGAGATAAATAGATTGATCAATCTGTTCAAATTACTTGAGCTTTTTGGTAGCACCTCATTAGAAAAACTGAATTGCAAATCCAAATTGACAAATATTTGAAGAACTGGCATAAGATGAATTGCTTTTATAACACATGATATTTGAATCGGTTTGATTTGATCTTCTGAAATGTTTCAGTACTGCGGAGAATGCAGATAGTGAGAGAGTAAAAAATAAATATTAATAACAGATATAATAAGAACCAGATTTGATTACTTAGACACAAAAAATGTTAAGATACTATGCACAACATATATCAGACCACAGTACATAGTCCAAGTATGGAATCCATATTTTAAAAAAAAGATACAAAGAAGAGCAACAAAAATGGTCCCTGAACTTTAAAATCTCCCATATAAAGATAGACTTCATAAATTAAAACTAGAATAAAGAAGAATTAGGGGAGATACAATAAAAAACATTCAAAATAATAAAAGGTATACAAACTAGCATTCCAAGGGAAATTATGAATCACTGACACCCGTATATGCTGTGTTAGGGGTAATCAATTAAAACAAGTTGGAAAAAGAGGTGCTCAATGAATAAGTTACTTCTCTCGCCTTTTGTTGGGCTGTGGTCACTAAAAATGGTCTGAATTTTCAAAAAACAAGCAGGCACAAACTTACATTGCATATTGAACCTTCCAATAAAAAAACTATTTTAGAGGGGAATTTTCAAAAAACAAAACCCCTTGAGATGCGTGTGTGTGCACGCATTTCTACTATGAACGGTTAGGGCTGGGCAAAGTCAGGATACATAGGTATATATATAAATGTGAGAACACATAAATAACCTAAACCCAGCAGTAGACCAGTGTTGTTGGTAGCAGTGATTAATAGCTAACATCCCAGCTAAAAGGCTTTTTACAATGAACAGAAGAAACAACAACAAAATTTATAAAGAACACTGCAAAAAACACTAGAAAAAAAAAACTTCTTCTCTTAAAGAATTATAAACAATTGGAACTCACTAATACAGCACAATCCAAATATACTAAAAACAGGAAATAACTTCAAGAACAAATGTGGTAACTACACAACACAGGGTCTCTAGATTAAGTTGTTTTACACTGAAGGATTAAAACAACTTAATCTAGAGATTAACTTAAAAAGTTACAGCCTGAAACGTGAAGCTATGTGTTGAGCATTTTACGAGAAAACATCATGTACACAGTCCAATGTCTAATCGATTGTGGAATTAAGACAAAAGACAAAAAGTAAATGAATAATGCCTAGCTGGCCTAGAGAAAAGGCTGATGCAATCTAATGCATTTTATTGCAAAAATTCATTTTTTTTTTTATTGGTGGTCTTGTATTTATTTATGTATTGGGACTATGCCCAGTCCTAACTGTTCATGGTAGAAACTTGAAATTTTGCTCACACACTCCTCTCAATGAGTTGGAAAAATGTTGTTTTTTTGTTTTTTTTTGAAAATTCCCCCCTCAAAAGGTTTTAGCAATCAAAATAAAAACAGTCAGCATTACATAAGACAGTCATTTAAATTCATTGATGAGGAGAGCTTCGTACTGCTGTACAAATCTCTGGTACATCCCCATCTGGAGTTTGGTCTCCTAACCTGAAGTACAACTCAGATGCCATAGAAAGAGTTCAGAGGAGAGCCACCGAGATTGGGCGATTTTTCCTTCACTGAAAGATTAAAACAACTTAATCTAGAGACCCTTGAATACAGAAGAAAACATGCTGACCTACTAGAGGTCTATAGAATCTGGAACAACATATATAGAGTGGATACTGAAGTTCATTGCTCAAAATGCCCTGATAATAAAATGCTGACTTCATCTATCTGCAGTAAAACCAGAGGACGCAGCCATAAACTAAAAATTCAGACCTCCACTGGTGTTAGAAAAAGTTTCTTCTCGGCAAGAGTAGCAAATGTATGGAACAGCCTAAGTGAAAAGACGGTCACAATCGAGATTATCAATATTTAAAAAAATAATCTTTATTCTGATATAGGACATATCAAATTTAACTACTATTGTTCTTATTAGTTTAATCCCAGCCCAACTACACTGAAGCTGGCTTAATTATGCAATTAACTGCTGTCAAAAAAAGCCTATTTCAAGTATATAAAAAAAACAATAACCTTTGAAGAAAATAACTTAAACAAAGAGGCGAGATACAAGCACAAATACGTGTCTCATTTTTACTCACAAAGTTTTCATGTCGGTTAATCATTTCCGACAATAAGTTGAACTCATTTGATATCACATGATACTACATAGTTTATTTTCTGTGGTTACAAACCCTCTTATCTTTATTTGAAATCAATCTGTCTTATGCACATCTCAAGTCGCCAGAAAATTTTAACACGTGAAAGACTTGAAATGTATACTTAAAGAGTTACTTATGATATAGTGGCCATGTGATATACAGGATGTTATTAAACTTATAAACAAACACTTTTTGTTACTTTTATTATCAAACTATGAATATTAAAATCAACAGTATCATTTTGTTAATTTGTGTATGTAAAAACGTTTTAGAAAATCCTTTATGAAATTAGAATGGATTATTTATTTGCAATCATGAAATTACTTGTGTCATGATTGTTACTTCGGTTTCATTTCATTGATTACACTGGTCAACAACAAATTTTAATTGGGGGCTTTTTGGCTAAGATCAAAGTGTAGTATCTGTTCTTTGAAACCGCCATGGCCTTGAAGTTCGGAGAAACAGGGCCCTTCGGGGGTTCTGTGGCATGCTCGGGTATCTTTGGATACCTGGGAGAAGTTGCTCAGGATATCTTGGTCAGCTGGTCAAGAGGCGGTCACCATTAGCAAACGCGGGATCCATCCTGAGAAGCTTTTGGACCCATCCCGGTCCTCGTGGCATTT
>VCCN01000071.1:4265747-4281198 GCA_006491835.1 Architeuthis dux
ATTGAGTCTTCTTTGGTTGAAAACAGAGGTCTACTAATATATTTATGCATACCTGCAACTTATATATATGTGTGTATATTGTGTTTTTAAAAAAAACTGTTGAAAGTATGTTGTGCATTTGCTTGATAAATTGCATGCAGCAATGAAACAGACTGTAGCAGATCCCATAATAAATATAAATATTATACATATATATATTTTCTGGCTCTATCTTTAATTCAGAACCTGAAATAAAATAATAAAACTCTCTGCAGTTCTTTTTTTGGCTATCTTCGTCTGTTACGTATCTTTTGTGAATAACAGCTTTGTTCTGACTGGTGATGACAACACCCATTTAGCTTGAGCCATTTTTCTTCATTCTATAACTGCCAATGAACCACAGGGTCTCATGTCTGAAACAGAATTATCCAATAAATAGTTACAGCGCCTGGACCTTTTCAATTATTCATTTATCCATGTATTATTACAGCTGTAGAATTTTAGCTCACCAAAATAAATCACACTGGGTCTAGAATTACAGAATGATGGCGCGATGATGTCACATTTGCATTTCCCGGAACTGTGGAAGAGTAAAACCAAGATTTCTCTTTCCTTTTTTTCTTCTCCGCAATCGAAAGTGGCAAAGTGTCCGGAGTCGGTTTTCTCTCGGAGATAGGAAAAAATCCATTGCCATATTTCGATCAATATTTTTGTCATGCGTTTTCACCCCACATCTACACAATCGAAATAGAGTAAGTGATGATCGTGGTGGCCATCATCATGATTGGTTGTCCATCTGCACAATGCGTCTGTTTCTCCTCCGGGTCATATTCTGCTGATAGTATCACTTGTGTCTTCCAATTTGGTACCGAATGGCGGAGGGGAGTGAGTGGTTGCCATTGGATATAATCAAATATTATGAGAAAAACAGACCGATTTAGGCATTTGTCTGCTTTGCTGGTTTGGAAGTACTAAATGGCTATGTTTTACTTTAACCCCTAAGAACCCAAACCCATTTCTACTAGAAGGAACATTATGTGGGATTCTGGGTAGGCAAATTGACACACGGTCACGTGACTGCACCAGGATGTTCATTAGATGTCACTTAGTACATTTCATGAGTTAAAATCATGGATAAAATATAATATTTCATAAGAGACTGCGCAGATCAATTAAATTGTATGTGACACTTGTATCACAGTGGGTTCTTATTGGTTAATTGCGCCAAATAAAGACCCAAGCATGGGTGTCCGTTGGGAGGCGAGCAAACAGGGCATTTGGCTCCCGCCCCCTGGACCAGGCTTTCTCACACAGAGCGAGGGAGTTTGAAAGTTGGAACCTTATATCAATATGTTAATATATCATATACAAAGAAAGATAACTCTGTTAGCTTTCTTTGTTAATGATCAGTAGTGGAACTCTCCCTTTTCTCTGATATTTTACTGTGTTCAAATTAGTTAGCAGTTTTGGTGTCTTAGCGTGTAGGTGTCTAGTTTGAGTGTAAATAAAAGTGAATTGAAGACCCCAAGAACTGTATGCATTTATATTGTGTTAAAGTAGGTTTGAAGATGAATAGAACAAAGACAAAAGTAATGTTCAACGATAAAGTCCCCAAAAAGGTCATAAAGATAGAAGGCGAGACACTAGAAGAGGTTGACGAATACATATACCTAGGTCAGGTAATAAAACTAGAGAAAGACCATGACTGCGAAATAAAGCGACGCATAACGATAGGTTGGAAAGCATTTGGTATGAATAGAGACATTCTGAGGAGCACCTTGCCAATGTGCCTAAAACGGAAAGTATATAACGGGTGCATAATACCAGCCATGACTTATGGCTGCGAAACCTGGAAATTAACCAAACGAGCAGAAAACAAACTTAGAATAGCACAGAGAGCCATGGAAAGAGCAATGCTAGGGGTAACGCTGAGAGATAGAAAAAGATCAACATGGATCAGAGAAAAGACTAGAGTAAAGGATATTATACAACTAATTAAGCAACAGAAGTGGAGATGGGCCGGCCACCTAGCGAGAAGAGATGACAATAGATGGGGGAAAAGATTAACAGATTGGTGCCCATGGGATAGTAAAAGAAGTAGGAAACGGCCAGACACAAGATGGCGGGACGAGATAGAAAGGTTTGCCGGTAAGACTTGGCAGAGATTAGCACAAGATAGGTTGTCATGGAAGGAGATGGGAAAGGCCTTCGTCCAGCAGTGGACTTATAATGGCTGATGATGATGATGATGATGATATCGAATTTGACAGTGAACAAGTGGATCTACAGAGTCTAACACCTTTATAGTCCATGGATAATGGGGAAGTACAATAGTTTTATGTAACCCCAACTTAATTTTCTCATATAAAAAGATTGTATTATTTTCCATTGGTAACAGGGTTGTCACTAAGATATATTCTGAATATATCCTTTTGCTCCGCCTGGAAATATATTCTCAGCTGTTTATATTAAATTTGATTTTGCAGTCTTCCTAAGAAACGGGGGGGGGGGGAATAAAAGAAAAAATATTGTAAATATTTATCGAGAATGCTATAGCTTATTAAAATTGTTGAAATGAAAACTACTTGACAAAAGCATCAAACATTTCAAGTTTACAATTCTGTACTGACTTCACCTGCTTTGCCATGAATATAAATTTTACAAAAGATATGGACAAAGTTGGACTTTTTAGTCGTCGAGATTGGATCCTTTGACTTGGGTGCATTTTGAATACACACCGTATATAATTGAAAAGAAGCTAACGTTTCTTATTTTAGTAGTTGATTTTTAAAAAAAATAGGAATTTTAGAATTTTAATAAAATGAATAAAAAATATGTGAACCATAATAATATGAAATGCAAAAATATAAATTATTTGTTCATTTATTTATGAGATTATAATTTATTTATTTTAAAATTCCTTCTTAAAAAAAAATTAAGTACGAAAGTAAGAAATGTTAGTTTCTTTTCAATTGAATACGGTGTGTACTCAAAATGCATATCTGTCAAGTTTCAATGTTAAAAATGAGTGAGAATCGTGTGCCAGAGTGTGTGCAAACAAAAAATGGGGATAGGGTGCAACATTATGTATCCAAAATTGGCTAAAATTGTGTTTTAAGGCATCTCAGCCTTAAGTGTTTTCAAGAAGTCTATTTAAAACATGTTTCAAAAGTTTTATGTGAGTTCTAAAGTTCTATAAAAATAGATTTTTTTTTCATTAGAAATCTCAACCATTTTAATAGATCTAAATAAATCTAACAATTTCTATAAAATGTGTGAGAATTTTTCTTGCATGCGTATGAGCACGAGAATGTATCAAAATGCGTGTCTCATGCAGAATGCGTGAGACTTGGAAGGTATGAAAAAGCGCCCGAATCAAAGGATCCGATCTTGACAGCCAAAAAATCCCACTTTGCCAAGGTATGTTTTGGTGTAATTGTTTGGATTCCTAAATTAGGTTCATTAAAACGTTTTTGCTATATTATGCAAGGGAGGTAACCAGGATAGATGCTGTACATGATAAAAATAGAATAGAAAACGTGTGGATGCGAGTAAAACATAAATTATGGTGACAATTTGAACAAATAAAAAACTGTTTACTTCGTATTTACATGAGTTTGTGTGGAGAAACAGTGTCAGAAATTTCAAAGAAAAACTGTTTAATCATTTTTTATTATTAATTTCAAACGTTTATTCAAGAGTTAAAAATATGAAAAAAATATTTAATCTTTTTATGTTGTTAATTGCAGCCCTAACACTAACCCTAAATTATATCCATTGTAGTTAAATTCATATAAATAGTTTCAAATGTTCAGATTTATCTGCTGTCATTTGTTCCTTACAGTAATAGTTTAACATCGGCAGCAGCTAATCATGTCTAGCGTCTATCCTGGTTACCTCCCTTGCATAAGATAGCAAAAACGTTTTAATGAACCTATTCTAAACAATTGCCTGTTTTGATAATACTAAGAAAGTTAATATTTGAATGAAGGCTTTTCACTGATTACCAGAGGTAACATAAAACCTTTACATCATTACCTCTGTGTCTGTCTCGCTGTCCGTTTTTCCACACAATATCTCCAAAAGTACTCAATGAATTTCACTGAAATTTTATTGAAGTGTGGTCAATGGGGCAAGGAATAGTTGGTTGAATTCTGGGGCGGATCCAGGAATTATTTTGATTGAGAGATATTTTCCTGTTTTTTTTTGCTCATGACTGTTCATACGATATCCCAAAATATTCCGTATGAATTTCAATGAAATGGTGCACAATAGACTACAGGAGAGGTGATTAGATTTTGGGGTGGATCCATGCACAATTACCATCATTACGTCATAGTTATAAGTCCACAGCACATAAAATCGCAAAATTTCATGTCTGTCCACTTGATATCTCCAAAAGTTCTCAATGAATTTCAATGACGTTTTGTGGAAGAGTGGACAATGGGCTACGGAAGAAGTGATTAAATCTTTCCACAGATCCATACGCAATTACTTCTGTGACTATGGTATTGGCAGAGGTATATGCTCTCTGAGTGCTTTAATGAGTATTTCGTCATCTTGCCAGTATTTTGTATGATAAGGCTTTTTTTTTTGCAGAGTATAAGATGTTTTTCGTGGTCTTTCTCTTTTTTGAGAAAGACCACGGTTGGAAAGCGTTTGGTATGAATAGAGATATTCTGAGGAGCACCTTGCCAATGTGCCTAAAACGAAAAGTATATAACGGCTGCATAATACCAGCCATGACTTATGGTTGCGAAACCTGGAAATTAACCAAAAGAGCAGAAAACAAACTTATAATAGCACAGAGAGCCATGGAAAGAGCAATGCTAGGGGTAACGCTAAGAGATAGAAAAAGATCAACATGGATCAGAGAAAAGACTAGAGTAAAGGATATTATACAACTAATTAAACAACAAAAGTGGAGATGGGCCGGCCACCTAGCGAGAAGAGATGGCAATAGATGGGGGAAAAGATTAACAGATTGGTGCCCATGGGATAGTAAAAGAAGTAGGAAACGGCCAGACACAAGATGGAGGGACGAGATAGAAAAGTTTGCCGGTAAGACCTGGCAGAGATTAGCACAAGATAGGTTGTCATGGAAGGAGATGGGAAAGGCCTTCGTCCAGCAGTGGACTTATAACGGCTGATGATGATGATGATGATAAGATGTTTTTAAATGGATCCCAAAGGAATTACAGAAATTTTCACATATACTACTTTCAAATGTTTTTGATTGATTTGTTTAGTGGCATATCAACATTTCATGGGTCATTTAATGCCGAAATCAGTTTAAAATTCCATTAAAAAATAGTCTTGCAACTTTGGTGAAAAAACAGGTGACCCCTGTTTTGGGGGGTCTTACCCCTCTGCAGGGGATGCAGTCAGCGTATTCTAGGCCCCAGCCGACAGGGCCAAAATGTTTTTGAGAGCTCAATTGGTAGGAGAAATAAATAATGAACGAAAAGCTTGTAGCATCAGAAGTGAATATCATCCCTCAAAAAAACATGAATGAATAAAAACCCTCATTTACACTTAAATATAAGCAAAATGGATCAAAATGAATTAGAGATCAAAAAATAAATTAAATCTAGTGTAACTGATTAGGAAAAATGCAAACAATATTTTTTGACAAATAAAAACCAGAGATTCACATTTCAAACAGCTATTCCCTGGAGCCTATTTAAGGAATGTATATGAAACACGTTTCTCCAGTGATGATCGGGCAATGTGTTGGAGCCGTAATGGCTTTGCAGACATGCCGTCCGAAGAAGAGAACAATTCATAAGCTCAACAGACTTCTACAAGCTCCATCACTCAACTCAACAACCAATGCCAATTAAAACACAGCACACGTTGATATTCCCACATCAACATGACGATAAGCAAACTGAACCGATTACAAGGATCTCTGACGATCGATGCATCTTACCAGAGATACCCAGCAACTCATCTGTCCAATCACAAGAATATTTTTCCACTCAAACTTACCACACGCATAAAAAGATTTTACCTGACAAACATCTTGTGTACATAAAAATGCAACTTCTGGATCATCTGGAAAGACATATCCACTAAGTTAATCTCACAAAACCTTTTATTATATTTAAAGAGGAACATTTCCTAAGAACATGTAAATATGTCCACCACTCACTATTTTAGCAAATCTCTTGTCTTAAGGTCTTACACAACAAACTTACTAAGTGTATATAGATTCCTATTTTGAATTCAATGTATATTGTGTATATAAACCTACTTGTTCTTTTTACTATAAATGATGTCTTGTCTATTTCATTTCCTGTCTTCAACGCACTTATTTCAAAGATCTGCTTACCTGCTTGTTTGTTTCTTGCACGGAAAAGGAAGAATGAGACAAAGCTATTGAAGCTTTCTTGCACACACACACACACTTTAGGTAAAGCCAAGTTAGCACATATACTCATACATGTGTATGTGTGTGAAATCTATCACGCGGATGTGCACATATATGCGGACCTGTTTGTTAATGTGCGTGTGTATGTGTGAGACAGGTCCCCTAAAGAGATTTCCCCATGTCTGAAAGGAGCCTCTTGTTCTTAATGGTTTAATATTTCTTCCTATACAGACTCCCTGGCTCCAACAAAGGAGATAATGTTTTAATACAGGTCATAATTTAGTTTTGAATTTTGGAATTCTTGACAGTTGGAACTAATTAATTGTAGGAACACTCCGGCACATGGGAATGTGTTTGTGCTGAGGGTATGATATTCGATTAATCAATAAGCAAAAGCGCCAGAATTTCCTCAAAGTTGATTGGTCGGTGGGATCTGTCGGGACCCAGGAGGGGTAATGTTTTAGTCAGTTGGAAAAAGCTCTTCGAAGAATCAACCGGTTTTCTTCCGGGTTGCAAGCCACATGTGGCGTTGTTGCACGCGAGTAGAAGTTAAATTGACTGTAACTAAATAGAGAAGAGGAAGTCTAAGAAATGGCCTGTAGACTTACTGCTATAGTGGTTAAAAAATAGCCATTTAACATATTTTGGGCTGAGCCCCTCTTGTCCTAATGATTTACAGTGTATATTTTGCAGAAAATGCGAAAAGGAACATTTTGCAACCTGTTCAGCATCTTTAGAAGATAGGTACTCAATATTTTTGGGAGTTTAATGTAAATAAAATTATTCTTTGTTCATGACATGACGACTCTATTGCAATTATTCACAAGTTCATGTAAGAATGTAAGAAGTAGCTCTCTCTCTCCACAGTGTCTTTAGAAAATAAGAAAGTACTCAATATTTTTGGGAGTTTAATGTAAATAAAATTATTCTTCGTTCATGACACGACGACTCTATTGCAATTATTCACAAGTTTATATAAGAATGTAAGAAGTAGCTCTCTCTCTCCACAGTGTCTTTAGAAAATAAGAAAGTACTCAATATTTTTGGGAGTTTAATGTAAATAAAATTATTCTTTGTTCATGACATACCGACTCAATGCAATTATTCGCAAATGCATGTAAGAATGTAGCTCTCTCTCCACAGAATAAAATTATTTTTCGTTTATGACACGCCGACTCTATTGCAATTATTCACAAGTGCATGTGAGAAGCTCACTCTCCATGGAGTTATGCAGCTGTAGACCAAACCCCACAAGTATACACATTTCTATTTTCTCATCTTTCCTCTTCTCTCTCTCGGAGATTTCGACCAACTCAGAAAACTTTCGATTTGTTTTCATGCATTGATTTCCCTCGTGTCACTAAGAGTCTAGCATTGATGTCGTCGGAAGCCGAGACCTCCCAACGTATACCGGATTCATAAAATGTGCACCACTGCAGTACTTCGGAAACATAGAAGCTACTGGTTTATGTATGTTGAATATTTAATTTTTAATTAGTGTCGAATTTTGTTTATGCATTTACACGAGTCAGATGTTCCATCAGATAAAAAGCCTAAACAATATTTCTCTACAAACTTTCCCATTCAAAATGCCATCTAAGTTTGTTGCCATAAATCGAAAGGTAAAGAAAATTCTAAATTCAAAGTACCTATTTTCAGAATGGTTAATTTAGTAACTATAAACTCTGAGCTAGACTGGGATTTAAATATTCACTTTGTTGTTGGTCACCGAACACAATGATGCATCAGCATCATCAGTCCACTGCTGGACAAAGGCCTTTCCCATCTCCTTCCATGACAACCTATCTCTAACTTCTGCCACATCTTACCGGCAAACTTTTCTATCTCGTCTCTCCATCTTGTATCTGGTCTTTTCCTATTTCGTTTACTGTCCCATGGGCACCAGTTGGTTAGTCTTTTCCCCCATCTATTGTCATCTCTTCTTTCTAGGTGACCAGACCATCTCCATTTTTGCTGCTTAATTATTTGTATAATATCCTTCACTCTAGTCCTTTCTCTGATCCATGTTGATCTTTTTCTATCTCTTAGAGTTATTCTTAGCATTGCTCTTTCCATGGCTCTCTGTGCTATTCTAAGTTGGTTTTCAGCTCGTTTTGTTAATTTCCATGTTTCGCATCCATAGGTCATGGCTGGTATTATGCAACCGTTGTATACTTTACGCTTTAAGCACATTGGCAGGGTACTCTTCAAAATGTCTCTCCATACCGAATGCTTTCCAACCTATTGTTATGCGTCGTTTTATTTCGCAGCTTTCTCTAGCTTTATTACCTGACCTAGGTAGATGTATTCATCGACCTCTTCTACAGTCTCTCCTATCTTTATTGCCTTTTTGGGGACTTTATTGTTAAACATTACTTTTGTCTTTGTTCTGTTCATCTTTAAGCCTACTTTTTTACTTTCTCTATTTAGATCGGTTAACATGTTTTTCACAATGGTTAATTTAGTAACTATAAACTCTGAGCTAGACTGGGATTTAAATATTCACTTTGTTGTTGGTCACCGAACACAATAATGCATAGGGAATTAAATATTGACACTTATGTTTTATTTACAATAACCAGACAGCTTTTGGTATTTCTTATGGCATTGGTAGGCATTCAATTATATAGATATGACAGCCTTATTCTGTCTGTCAGTAATGCTCGTATTAATTTCCAACCAATAACAATATATTTTTGCCTGATTTTCAATGAACTGGTTTTCAGACATGAAGTAATTAATCAATAGGTATTTCAGTATTTCACAAGGAAATTTCAAGTATACTTTATAGGCAAAAGTCTATGTATTGTGAATTTAATCTATGAAGGATATATATATATATATATATATCCTTCAATCTCGTTACAAAGAGGATGTTATCAGCTTTCCAATGGTGTATGTTCACAATTTGTATCTGTTGGGCTTAAAAAGTTACAGCCCAAGATGTGAAGCTAAATATTCAGCATTTTATGAGAAAACTCTGTCCAAACTTGAAATAAAAAAAAATTAGCAGTATAGAGCTTTTTTGTTTGTTCCCACCAGACCAAAATTTTCATAACCAGTGGGAATTGATATGTTAAGTTTATTTTGTTAGTCGCTCCCAATTTTAGGGGTTAGGATTTTTGTGATGGGGACTAACGAAAAAGACCCAGCATTTTGGGTATTTTTACTGAGGAAAAGAAAATGCAACTGTTTTTTTCTTTTCTTTTTAGGCTTTCGTATTTTAAAATTATAGATGTTTGCTTTAGTTGGGGACTATGGAAAAAGAACCCATATATTTATGTTGATAAATAGTATTGATTGATTTGCCATGAAATGTAGAATCTTATTGATTATAGTATCAAATATCCACAACACATGACAAATCAATTACTTTGAATATTGACGTCTGAGCACAAATCTTTTTGTAATTTCAAGATGGCGTATGTACTGTCACTTGAGAGCTTTCACCAGCAGACACTTCGATCAATCATAAACATTAAATGGGAGGACTATGTCATCAAACTTGCAGTCCCTGAGAAAGCTTAGTCAAACAGTATCGAAGCTGCTAATATCAAAAATCGGATCAGATGGACAGGCCTTGTGCACTGTATGTGTGACATCAGACTTTCTCGACAGATATATACATTTTGGATGTCTGCTCAGATCATTTTGGACCAGATGGACGCAGATGTGGTGCCGTAGCCAATGAGGCTTTACCTCCTGAGACCCCAAGACCAGAGCTCTTCTGTCCCTTGCGACAATAATTGCAAGGATTAAGAGCATTTTTTAAGTGTTCCTATTCGCATGTTCATGTGTGTGGTATCCCCCACATTAAACTGACCTTGTATCCTGTTCTCGTGGGTGTACAGGTAAATAGAAACAAATTGACTGAAACCTAAGCTTGGTTGTTATCATCCAATATGCGTGGATATGTTTACTCATTTGCTTTTGGTCTCGTTCACAACCTTCTACGAGACAGTCATTATCTCATGGCATGTGTTTAATCCACTAAACACCCAATATTTATGATATTCGATATCAAAGTGTTGTACAAAGAGAAATGTTAAATGAAAAACTGATCTCAATTTTTGAGACAATCATTTGGTCGATTAAAACAGCTTTTATTCATTCGCTCGACTTTTCTTATCAGAAAGTCAATCGAAACTCATGGTGTCATCATTGTTTAAATCAATGATGCATGATGATTACTTTGGACCAGTTTCCTCGTCTTCGTTGTTTGCGGTCAGGTAGTACAGGAATATACACCACTTCAGAGCAGTGGCATATTGTGGTCATATGGCGGAATTGTTGATAATTGAATTGTTGGTATTGCTCTGTGTAGTCAAGTCATGAAGACTTAGGATTCATCTTGAGACCTCAAGTCAGTGTGATGTTGGCCTGGGATACGCAAGGGAGCAAATACCTCGAGTTACCTCCCTTGCTACAAGCCATAAGATGGAAATGAGTTCCCCTTCATGAGCCGGGAAAACTGGGGTAAAATAAAGAGAATCACACAAAGTGGAGGGACAATCAGTCTTCTCTCTGACGTTGATCAGTTAACATTACATTTGTCTTTGTCCTTGTTCCTTTTGCTTCATCTTCCTTTTCAGTGAGATTCCCACGAGCTGGGAGACACTACAAAAGGCAGAAATAAGTAGGGTCTGTCCTGGAGATTGTGGTTTCTGACCATTTTTGACCAGATGCAGATGTGATACCATAGCCAATAGGGTTTTACCTCATGAGGCAGGGTATTGCTTTGTTTAGTCAAGTCACGAAGGCTCAGGATTCATCTTGAGACCTCAAGTCATGAGCTATTATGTCCTTGTAACAATAGTTATGAGAACTAAAGAGAATTTTTGAGATGTTCCTAGCCTCACATTCACATGTGTGGTATTCTCATATTAAACCAACCTTGTGTTACACCAAGTTCTTGTGGGGGTTCGGGTAAATAGGGATTCCCCGACAGATCCTTTACAGCAAAGTCGGCACTGGCAAAAGACCCTGTTGTTGCTCTCTGAGTTTATCTTTGTAACAGCGCAAAAAGACTATGGGGAAGACCAACATCGACCCGGAAACCTGGGAAGAACAGGCGACAGATCGCAAACTATGGCATCAAACCATGTCAACTGCTGCAGAGTTGTTCGAGCAGGAGTGCCGCAGAGTTGAAGATGACAAAAGACAAAACTGAAAGATCCGTCCAGCCCAGAAGAAGCAAAATACTCGGAAACAAGATTAGCCAACAACGATGTACAGACAGAATTTAATTACCCTGTAACCCGTTATGGGGCAAGTATCTATATATGATCACCTGAGGATCCGTCAGCCACATGCAAGCCTTCCACATCAGCAGACATGAACCAAACATTGAGGTAGGAAGACAAAGAAGGTTATTTTTTGGCTGTAGGAATGCGCAAAAAATTTTCCCATATAAATTAATGGTAATTGCTCCTTCGTTTTTGAGATAGTGGGAGAAAACTGTACTAATGTAGGTTTTTCATGGCGTAAAGCAAACTTTCAAAAAGCGGGTGATGCCTGTATTTAAAAGATTACTCAGCATAATGATGGGTTAGAATAGATAATTTCAGTTGTGTATGTGAGTGTGCAGATAAACCACAAAATTATTTAACCCTTTATGGGCAAGTGACTATATATGATCACCTGAGGACCCGACAGCCATATGCAAATATTGTAGCCACAAAGACAACATAATCCTCATCAATGTGGTCTGCAAGCTTTGCAAAGTACACTTGTGTTTGAACAAAAACAGAAACTGTTTTGATGCATTAAATTAGCCTGTTTTTGGCTAGCACAATAACATTTTAAAATCAACTTGGAGGTGTTATTTTTTTGTCAATATCAATTTTTTGTATCTATTTATTTTATTGAATGTTATACTTTAATTCTGTGTTTTATTTAACATTCTACTTTAATTTTTAATTTTTTAATATTTTCCATTATTGGTCACTTTTGGGGGGAGGCACCATATATGATGACTTCGTCAGAGGGGGTTTTGCTCACATAAACAAAAAATTCAGAAAGCTTGCAACTGAAAATATCTTGTAATTAAGTCTAGTTTAACATACAAAAAGGTTGTTTTGATATCTAAAATATTTTTAGGGGTGCACTATAAAGGATTAGGGAGTCAAAGTGTGGAAAAGAGTATAAGCAACAGTTTTTGTTCCTAAAAATGGACCAAACAATTTGAAATTTAGGGGAAAAAACCTCTTTGTGGGTTAAATCATAATCCACCAAATGGAATAAAATGTAAAGTAAAGCATCCTGTCACTTAAGAGACAACTCCCAATGGAGTATGGAGCCCGGTGGCGAAGACCCGTTTTCTGTAGTATGCGTCAGCTTAGTGATCCTTGCAAGTTTCAAGTCTAGTCGAGACCTAAAAGTTTTTTATGACCACCCCCTTGGCAGGATGCAAGTCCCCCAAAGGGATACCTCTACCATAATCACACAGGTTAGAGTGTACTCAATTAGCTGCTGATTGCACAGGGAAATATGTCCTAATGAAGAGTCTTCACTCATACAGGGGATCGAACCAAGGACCTTCTGTGAGTGAGGCAGGCGTGCTAGCCATTACACCATCCGAGCGGACTCAGAATAAAATGTACCATCAGAAAATGGGGGAAAGTAGATTAACAAAAAGTACATTGACTTTCTATATGGTTTAATTGTCTTGAGGACATTTTATGAAACAGCTTTATCCCTTATCAGTACTATGTTGAAATAATACATTTTTGAAGAAATCAACTATGTTACTTCCTGTGGACAAAATTAGGTGTGTGGCTTGAGATTTGGGAGCCCATGTGGCTTGGCTTCTTGAGGGCCTCCTCATCCAACATTTAGTGCTGAGGTTCCCAACCTGGTGTACACGGACCCCTGAGGGTCCACAAAGGTATCACTGGGTGACTGAGAACTTGTTGAGTAGGCAGACCCTTCAAAAGCCTGGTAAGTAATAATGATAACGGTAATGAAAAAGTTGGAAACCACTGATTTAGTGAGATTTGATGAAAAAGGAAGATTTAGCTATGAACAAAAGTTTCTGGCAGAAAATTGATGTCTAAAGAAAAAAACCTTCAAACTTGTATAAAAGATAAGTTTATTGTGAAAACCTTTGTGCCATTAGTTAGAGAAAAGATTGAATAAAAATCTGATATACACATTCATTGATTAAAATCTATAGAACCAGAGATATTTTTGAAAATTGACAGTGTGAAAAGTTGTTCATCTGTAACCAAAACACAATCGTAAAAAATAGCATTCCAAGGGAGATTATGAATCACCATATATGCTGTGTTGGGGGTGATCAATTAAAAAGTTGGAAAAAGGGGTGAATGAATGTTACTTCTCTCACCTTTTGTTGGGCTGTGATCATTAAAAAAAGGTCTGAATTCTTTGTTTTTTAAAGCGGGCACAAACCAGTAACCAATTTATCATAAACTTACATTGCATATCTAAAAACATTTTCCCTACTCATTGAGAGGTGTGCGTGTGCACGCAGAATTTCAAGTTTCTACTATGAACTATGTCTGGATACATAGATACATATAAATGTCATATAACCTAAACCCAGCAATAAACCAGTGCTGTGGGTAGAAATGATTAATAATTTGCATTAAAAGCATTGATGTAGGTAGAAGTTTGTGAGGGGGCTTGGCTCTTTGAGGGGCCCCCTTCCAACATTTAGTGAGGTTTGTTATTGTATAATGTTAGTAGAAATGCTGTAAGTGAACTACTATTCATAAAGCCTTTGCCCCCCCTCCCCGTCATTGGAGGCCCGAGGGCAATTTTAAATCACTCCACCCCAAATCTACTTCTAATTTATGGAATTTAGGACTATAATAACATTTATATATCATCATCATCAGCCCTTATAAGTCCACTGCTGGACAACGGCCTTTCCCATCTCTTTCCATGACGTCCTAGATTGTGTTAACCTCTGCCATGTCTTACCAGCAAACTTTTTTATCTCGTCCCTCCATCTTGTGTCTGGTCCTTTCCTACTGCATTTATTGTCCCATGGACACCAGTCGGTTAGTCTTTTCTCCCATCTATTGTCATCTCTTCTTGCTAGGTGACCAGCCCATCTCCATCTTTGCTGTTTAATTATTTGTATAATATCCTTCACTCTAGTCTCCATATTGATCTTTTTCTATCTCTTAGAGTTATCCCTAGAATTGTTCTTTCCATGGCTATCTGTGCTATTCTAAGTAGGTTTTCAGTCCGTTTTGTTAATTTCCATGTTTCACATCCTCAAGTCATGGCTGGTATTATGCAACCGTTGTATACTTTACACTTTAAGCACATTGGAAAAGTGTTCTTCAAAATGTCATTATTCATACCAAATGCTTTCCAACCTATCGTTATGCATCGTTTTATTTCACAGTCATGATCTTAATCTAGCTTTATTACCTGTACTAGGTAGATGTATTCATCGGCCTCTTCTAGAGCCTCTCCTTCTATCTTTATGGCCTTTTTGGGGACTTTATTGTTGAACATTAACATTTATATATATATCATTATTTGTATATTGAGAAAGAAAATTCTGCAGAGTCCACCATTATATTAATAACAGTAATGAATCAAAATAAAAGCTAGTATAAACTTGTTTGCTTGCAAGAACAAACCAACCGCCTAACGTGACATTGATGAATAGCAAATTAATGCAAATCAACTTGGTTCGGGTATATCGCCTTTACAATATTGTAGGGCCACGTGTAACGGGTGTAATTTATTGTCTGATTCCAGGTAATAAGTCCAACCACGTAGCACTAACAATTCATTCTATATTGGCCTTATTAAAAGTTGTATATTTGAGTATTGAGAGAAAAGTTACAATGATGCACAATGTTGAATGAATAGAAAAACATATGTTTTTCTAAATCAATCTTTATTATTATTGGATGAAGTATTGTAACACCACTTTTTATTAAATTTGACTATTTTTTACCTACATCCTAATTTATTTGTTTTTATACAACTTATTAATTGCGCTGTTATTCGTTGCTATAGAAACAGTGGCCCGGATTAATAAGTCGTATAAAAAACAAATAAAATTAGGATGGCGATAAAAACTAGTCAAATTTAATAAAAAGTGGTGTGTTATAA
>VCCN01000071.1:4281837-4302730 GCA_006491835.1 Architeuthis dux
ATAAATATACTATTAGCCTCGGTCAAACTGAACAGGCTATACATATATACCATTTTAAAGCGTGAATTCCACTCTATTTATTTAAGCTGAATGTTTTCTTTTCACTATTTATTCTGGTTTATTTGAGGCTGTCAAATCAAAATGGAAAAAAGCAAATTCAAGCAATTTTGTTGTACGGGTTCAAAATAGGACATAAAGCAATGGAAACTGCTGGTAATATCAACCAAGTATTTAACCAGCGGACCATGAATGAACGTACAGCTCAACATTTATTTCAAATTTTTTGAAACGGAAATAAGAGCCTTGAAGATGAGGACGTCCTTCTAGGATTGACAACATCCAATTGAGGGCCACTTTTGAGGCAGACCTACACAAAACAACTCGAGAGGTTGCAGAGGAACGAAACGTTGACCATTCAACAATTGTTTGACATTTATACCAAATTTGAAAAGCAAAAAAAGCTCGACAAATGGGTGCTGCACAAGCTGAACAAAAATAAAAAGATATGCCATTACGAAGTCTGCTCCGCGCTTCTTCTGCGTAACAAAAATGATCCATTTCTTGATCGCATTGTGACATGTGACGAAATATAGCCATGCTTAAGAACAATACTGACTTTTACTTTTAACGTATTTCAATTCAATTTGTATTACTAACATCTTCAAAAACATTTGTGAATGTTCCTGATTGAAATATATATTTTCTTAATGCTTTTCTTTTGCAATTAATTAAAAAAAAGTAATTAATCACCACTACCCACAACACTGGTGTATTGTTGGGTTTAAGTTATTTATGTGTTCTGACATTTATATGTATCCGGACTTCACCCAGCTGTAACCGTTCATAGTAGAAACTTGAAATAAATAGGTTTTTAGAGGTTCAATATGGAATGTAAGTTTATGCTAAATTGGTCACTGGTTTGTGCCCATTTGTTTTTTTGAAAATTCAGACCTTTTTTAGTGATCACATCCCGACAAAAGGTGAAAGAAATAGCTTATTCATTGATCACTCCTTTTTCCGACTTTTTAATTGATCATCCTCAACACAGCATATATGGGTGGCAGTGATTCATAATTTCCCTTGGAATGCTATTTTTTACGATTGTGTTTTGGTTACAGATGAATAATTTTTCACACTGTCAATTTTCAAAAATATCTCTGGTTCTATAGATTTTAATCAAAGAATGTGTATATCAGATTTTTATTCAATCTTTTCTCTAACTAATGGCACAAAGGTTTTCACAATAAACTTATCTTTTATACAAGTTTGAAGGTTTTTTTTCTTTAGACATCTATTTTCCACCAGAAATCTTTGTTTTTTTTTTTTTAGTGATTTAGTGATTTTAATATTGGTCAACAGACTAAAGTACGGATATGACAGTAAATAACTTTACATTTCAGTTTCTTTATTCAAAACACAGAATTGCCTTTAGTTAATCACTGCTACCCACAACACTGGTTTACTGTTGGGTTTAGGTTATTCATGTGTTCACACATTTATATCTATATATGTATATGTATCTGGATCTTGCCCAGCCCTAATGTTTATAGTAGAAACTTGAAATTTTGCACACACACACACCTCAATGATTTTTTGAAAGAGGGGGGTTCAATATGCAATATAAATTTATGCTAAATTAGTCACTAGTTTGTGCCCGCTTGTTTTTTGAAAATTCAGACCTTTTTAGTGATCACAGCCCAACAAAAGGCAAGAGAAGTAACTTATTCATTGATCAACCCTTTTTACAACTTTTTAATTGATCACCTCCAACACAGCACATATGGGTGGCTGTGATTCATAATTTCCCTTGGAATGTTAGTTATAATTTAAATCTAAATTAATCATCGAAGTTAGGCAATATTTCTCCAATCAGTAATGCTTTATTTTGCAGTATATAAAACGCACTTTTTTTTTTTTTTGTTTTTTTTGTTTTTTCATTGTTTGAGCTTCAAAATCATCTTGCGCCCTTTACAGTGAATGTCAGGTTTGGGGTCAAGCCTGGGATCTACGAATAACCTTTGTTCAATTATTCAGACAACTTCAGAATGAATATATATATATGGTACATTACCAAATATCTAACCAGAGGCGTCTCAAATGCTGGTGCATCTGAATTGCCACAAAATACAGTAATTAGTTAAGCATTCAAAAATTATATGTGAATAAAAATAATCTGTTGTTCTTTGAGTTGTTCTTTGTTTGGCATCTATAGAATATTCTTCAGATTTCCCAAAAGCTGAGAAGCGGTCTGACACCATACAATCTCTTTGCAAATAAATATAGGTGACTGTCATTGAATATCGATGATCTGCCGAAAGCGGATATTATTGCCTGAGTCTCTCTCACTCGCCAAAGTCATGATTATATGAGAACTGTCAAACACGGGACGATATGCATCAACCTCCTTTCGTAACGAGCTTGGTGTTGATGTTACTAGAGCTCTATTGATTTTATTTGAACGAATCCAAATCTGGCATGTGGCCATATTTTGTGAATTGTACACACTACGAATACTTTTGTACGGTGGATCCAGGATTTTGAGAAGGGCAAATGGAAAAATTTATTTTTACAATAAATTTGTAAAAAACAGAAAACCAGCATTCCAGCAATTCTAAACGTCAAAAACAAGACAGGTCTGGTTAGTCAATCAATAGAAACCGCCATGTCTTTTGGCAGCATGCCGTGTTGGGGGTGATCAATTAAAAAATAGATAAAACGGTGATCAATGAATAAGTTACTTCTCTCACCTTTTGTTCGGCAGTGATCTCTAAAAAAAATCCAAATTTTCAAAAAACGAGTGTGAACACTGCCGGACAGAAACAAAGTGACCAATTTAGTATTAACTGTCATTACCTATTTTGGGGGAATTTTCAAAAAACAACTTTTTTTTTCCAAACATAATAAGTAGTAAATGTTTAAATTTTCAGCCTTCTATATACATAGCCAGCCAGCCAGCCAGCCAGCCAGACCAACTTAAAAACCGAAGAAACCTATGTTGACAGTTTTGGTTGACTGTTTTTAAAAGAAATATGTGATCTGGCATTTTTCACTTACATTTGAGTCTCAGCTTTTTAGCACTAGAATTGACAAAAGAGCACAGTGAAAAAAATTATCATAGAACATTACTACAGAACCAATAAATAACATTTTTTTTTATAAAGAATAAGACCAGTGTTGCCAACTCAAAAAATATTTTTGCGCTTGTTTGACAGTCAGAAAGTGCTAAAAAAGCACTAAATTTTTTTAAATTGCCAGAAATGGACAAAAACCACCAGAAAGACTCTAAAAATGTTGAAAATAGCCAGAAAATGGCCAAAAACTGCCAAAATGTTTTTGCAATGCCAAAACAAGAAAATGCGAAATGCACTAAATTGGCAACACTGAATAAGACGGAAAACATCTTGAAAAACAAATTTTTTGTTTTTAAGGCAATTTTTGATTATATGAGATTTTTAATTATAAATTTGTTTATCTAGATATTTAAAAAGAATTTAATTGTGCTTTGCCAGAACAGATGGCGGGTTCAGGTTCTGGACCCCAGGATCCCCCCCCCCCGGATCCGTGCCTGTACTGTTACCCCAACACTATATCTGTTCCATTTATCATTTTTAAACTTTTCATATACAAAAGAATGATTTATTCCACCAATCTAGTTATAATCTTAAGTGCTTGATGCTAGAATATTGCCATTTAGATTTTATCATCATTCTTGCTGAATATTCTCTTTCAATCTCGAATGAATATGGTGCATGCTCCAGTTAAATTGCCTTCCTCGCAAAATGACTCTTGCTTGACACCAGCTGCTCCGATCTCTCTGTGTTGTTGTGGCAGTGAATTTGCAAAGTACTCAAAGGAATTTAAGCATCATTTTGAGTCTCTTCAAATCCAGAACTCCTTAGAATACCAACTGAGACATACCCTGCATAAAAATATCAATAGGAACGCTTCCTTTTATTCTTTTCACTATCTTGAAAGAATGACATAAATGCATTCCATCTAAATGCAGTCGCCTTTTGTCAAAGCCTAGCTCTTTTATTTGAAGTACTTTCGGGACAATCTTTGCTTCATTTTACAGAATACGCACCATTTTAGAATCTCGTTAGCTTTTATTGTCTTTTCAAAGATCGTAAAAAACAGATATGAAACGCACAGACTGAAAAGTGCTATAAAATTTGTACAAGACGTCACTCTCAAAGCATCGGATCAGTGTTTAAATGTTTGTTCGTGGAAGATGTGATTGGTCTTTTTCCTGAAAGGATTATACATATTGAACATGAAAAAAAAAGCTCTTTGATTTGGCAAATGCATTTAAATTAAAGAAGAAATAAATCAAGCAGAGTTAATGGGAAGCGTTCAACACTTTTAAGTTCTTTAATTTTTTTCTATGAATTTTAAAGCAATCTTAATGGTTCAAAAATTAACTACAAGTTTGAACAAATGTGGTTTTAGAAAAATCGTTTTCATTACTCCAAATGATGAAAGGAAAAGACAATTGGAGACTCAGGTAATAAATAATTTTTTCCAATTATTTCTAACGAGCTGAAAACCAACTCAGAATAGCACAGAGAGCCATGGAAAGAGCAATGCTAGGGATTCTAAGAGATAGAAAAAGATCAACATGGATCAGAGAGAGGACTAGAGTGAAGGATATTATACAACTAATTAAGCAGCAAAAATGGAGATGGGCTGGCCACCTAGCAAGAAGAGATGATAATAGATGGGGGGAAAAGACTAACCAATTGGTGCCCATGGGACAGTAAATGAAGTAGGAAAAGACCAGATATAAGATGGAGGGACGAGATAGAAAGGTTTGCTGGTAAGATTTGGCAGAGGTTAGCACAAGATAGGTCGTCTATTTGTCTTGTGTGTGTGTGGCATGTTGCTGTGTGGTGCTGGAAAAAGTTCATGGGTGATGCAATTTTTTTATCGGGGCGGGGGATTAGCAGTGGACATTGGTAGACCTGAGGTGTGTTGGTGTGTGTGGGGGGTTTCTACATTCCCACTATGTCGTAGTAGTCTGCTTAGCAGTGGGGGTCGGTTCCTATGTCTCTGTTTAGTGGTAGTTTCGTTTCTGGCCGGATGTGTGTGTGTTAGTGAATTTTGGTGTGGGACTGTTATCTGTGTGTTGGGCTCATGTGAGCCTCTTTGAGTTTGGAAATGTTTTTTCATGAAGAGTTTATGCTGTCTGGATAATGTGTAAAATAATAAATTCAGACTTGGATGATTCACTGGATTATTCATTAAACCAATTGTGGATATGAGATAAATAAACTATATAAAGTTGACTTTTAGCATAAGAATGAAAAATAAGGCAAAGTCATCTGCAAGAATTTAATGAAGTTCTTTTTCAAAATTCTGTCTCATTCAATTATGAAGAGTGTGATGACTTCACAAAGTCAAACAAGATATATAAAAGACAACCTACCTTTTTTTTTCTATGTAGAACCACAAGGTGATGAGTCCATTCTTTCAGTTCATCTGTTTCTTCTTAAAGTATTAGCATTAGTTAGTGGCTTTAGTACTGGTTAGTAGTTGAGACAATAGGGAGGAAAAATAGAATAGTGTGGTTAGCATTTATAAGATTTAGCTGATCTTTAGATATGCCTGATTTAGGAGACGCCAAATAGGTGCAACCAGTCTTGTCCACAAGTTGAGTCTGACTGGTGATTTTACCTAAAAGTGTGGCAAATTCGAGATGCTGAGGTTGGCACCAAGTCAACTGTCTAGACAAGCAGGAAGTGCTTCTAAAAACAGCACAAACCAACTCCTGTTGTCCAGAGGTAATGACAACTCGGGTTGTCATCTGCTCTTCAAATCTAGCATTTTGCTAGTCTACAAAAGTCATTGATTTCCTTTTGTGTTTTTTTCTTGAAAGTTAATTTTCAGTTTTTCTTTTCATGCTTTGTTTAGGTTTGAAAGGAAAATGTTTAAATCATTTAAGTTCTAACACTGACATGTTAATTGACAATTAGAAAATGGAAGAAAAAAATCTCTTGTTAAAATATCTTGATAGGAAAATGTCAAAATTTCCACATATCTTTTTGTAGTCGTTTTGACAGCTGTGGATTTATTGCAGACTTTAGTAAAATATGATAAACTAGAAACACCAACAATGTCAACATAGATTTCTTAAGTTTTTAAGATGGTCTGGATGGCTATGTATGTATTACGTGTACAGACCACACCAATGGAGCTAGAGGGCTGAAAATTTAAACATTTACTCCTTATGTCTAGAAATTTTTTTTTGTTTTTTGAAATTACCACCCAAAATAAATTTTTTACAAATTTTTATTTACAATGTGAGTTTATGCTAAATTGGTTTTTAGTGATTTAGCTTTTCCATTTTTTAATTGATCACCCCCGAACATGTCAGGCTTACAAAAGATGTTGGTCACATAACGGTTTCTACTGAGTGACCAACCAGACCTGTATGTTTTCTGTTTATTATTATTTTGTTCTAGAGTAATGGATATTGACTTTGCTCACCTAAACTAAAACATACATTCTAACGAGTTGCTGCAGGTGTTTTGCAATAAAGATATTGGTTTTTATTATCTGCTTCCTAATGTATTTTCAGATAAGGTTAGAAATTCATTTTGGCTGTAAATAGGTACATCAATGAGTCCACAATAGCATTTATTTTGCTCAACAAATATTTATTTTTCAATATAATCTCCTTCCATGTTGATTGCTTCACAGCCTTTTGGTTAAGATCAAAGTGTAGTATCTATTCGTCGAAACCGCCATGGCCTCGGAGATCGTCATGGGAGAAGTTACATAGCTAATATCTTGGCCAGCATGCTCAGGATTCGTCCTGAGAAGCTTTTGGGACCCCCCCCCCCATTATCCCGGTCCTCGTGGCATTTGTCTCAGTGACCAGGATTTGGGATTCTCCCCCCCCAAGTCTCTAGTCCCCCCCCCACACACACACACTGAATCCGGCACTAAATGACCCACCAAGAGTTGATGTGCCGTTAAACAAAAATAACTAACTAACCTTCCGTGTCAATGCACTTAATTCAATGGTGAATATTAATGATACAGATTGAACATTATACTGTGAAAATTTGAGATTAAAATTCAGCTAATAACTACATGTCACACTACAAACTCATTGAGCCACCCTCATAGGCTTACAATGATGGATGGAGAGTATTTTAGCTTAGAAGTCTTTGTTGATAATATTTCATTTGTGTGGCACTATTGGTGTCAGAAGCAATTGCCAAAGTTCTGTCTTTCCAGAGCTAAACCAGAGATTTTTCAGAATTATTTCCAGAGTAGCTAGCAAAACAAAAAATACCAACTTTAATTTAGCAGTGACACACCATATAAACTTAACATTTAACTAAAATTAAAGTTTTTGCCTTATTAAAATTTCATAACAGATTTCAAAAGTAGAATATTGACTGCTGTGGGGAAAAGAAACTTTATTACGTCTGTCAACAAAGTTGGAGAGGTATGTGTTCGGTTGTGTCTGTCTTTCCGTCTGTCTGTCCACACGATATCTCCAAAAGTACTCAATGAATTTCAAATTTTCTTGAAGAGCAATTGAGTAAGGAAGAGTTGGTTAAATTTGGGGGAAGATCCAAGAATTCTTTTTTCATTGAGATATTCTTTTTCATACATTTATGTATATGCTCATGACTGTCCACACAATATCCCCAAAAGTCTTCAATCAATTTCAATGACATTTTGTGGAAAATAGGCTACAACAGAATCGATTAAATTTTGGGTCGGATCCATGCACAATTACCCCCACCCCCACCTCCTTACATTGTAGTTATATATTCACACAAAATGTCATGTCTCTCCCAGATTTCTCAATAAATTTCAATGAAATTTTCAGGGCACAGTGGGCAGCGGGTTAAGTAAGAGTTTGTTAAATCTTGGGGCGGATCCAGGAATTTTGATTGGGAGATATTTTTCTGTTTTTTCTTTATGTATACGTTCATGACTGTCCACACGATATCATATAAATACAGTTTCAATATTCAGACTTATCTGCTGTCATTTGTTCCTTACGGTAATAGTTTAACATCACCAGCAGCTAATCATGTATAGTGTCTATCTTGGTTACCTCCCTTGCATAAGATAGCAAAAACTTTTTAATGAACCTATTCCAAACAGTTACCTGTTTTGGTAATACTAAGAAAGTTAATATTTGAATGAAGGTTTTTCTCTGATTACCAGAGATAATGTAACGAAATAGACCATATCAGATTACCGGTGGCCAGTGGTGATAGGAATGTGGTCAGATTTGGAATCTGGGTCAAACTGCCTACGTGACCAACTAGGGTATCAAGTTATCGAAAAACCGTTGGGAATTTGAAAAGTGGGAGGAGTTATGATCATTAGGTGTATAAATGCTAGATCAAAAACAGTAGAGTTAGTTGGGGTCCGGAGGCAGGGGGGATCGCGAGGGTCCCTGCCTCGTAGCAGTGCCAGTATCAGTAGCAGTAGAAGTAGCAGTCCTTGAAAAGTGACTGACCCCTTTAAACAACGACAATGCAACAGAATATCCGTACCTCGCCGAAATCCGCAGACCAGAAATTGACCTGCATGGTACGGAAATAAAACTTCGTAACATTTTAATATACATAGATTTTGTCGTCTTTTCTCTCCACACACGTGGGAGCGTTTTCTTTGTGTCCAAAGATGAATTTCCCTCCATAGAGAGACAGCGGCAGATCAGACATGAGACATCATCATCATCATCGCCGTCTGCAACCCGCGGAGGCGATCTGCGGACAGAGAACCATCATCATCATCATCGCAGTCCGCAGCCCGCGGAGGAAAAATGATTGTCTCTGAAACTCTCTAACTCTCTATCAACTCTCTAACTCTCTATCAACTCTCTACATCTCTTCCCTCATGGCGAAATACTCAGAAACTGCTATCTCTCGCTCTAACTCACTCGCTCAACAAATCTTTCCCTCGTGGCGGCCGTGATCGTATGGTGGTTAGTACCCCGCTGTTAGGCTACAATAACATAAAACCTTTACATCATTACCTCTGTGTCTGTCTCTCTGTCCGTCTTTCCAAACACAATCTCCCAAAGTACTCAATGAATTTCGCTGAAATTTTATTGAAGCGTGGTCAATGGGGCAAGGAATAGTTGGTTGAATTCTGGGGCGGATCCAGGAATTATTTTGATTGAGAGATAATTTCCCTTTTTTTTTCTCATACATTTATGTATACGCTCATGACTGACCACACAATATCTCCTAAAGTACTGAATGAATTCCAATGAAATTTTGTAGAAGGTTGAGTAATAGGCAATGGAAGAAGTGATTACATTTTGGGGCAGATCCATTCACAGTTACCTACGTTGTAGTTATAATGTCCACATCACCTAATATTGCCAAAATTTCATATCTGTCCACAGGATATCTCAAGAATTCTCAATTAATTTCAATGAAATTTTGTGGAAGGACGGGCAATGAACCATGGAAGAAGTGATCGAATTTTGGGGTGGATCCATGCACAATTACTTTGTCTGACAATGGCATTGGCAGAGGTATGAACTTTCTGAGTGCTTTCTAGTTTTACAGTGAAGTCATTTTCTTTCTCTTAGGTGATTTTATAATAATGGACCAATCTGTCATTTGAGATTAACTAGGGACAGTTTGACCTTCTTATCTTTCTGCCTTCATCTTAGCTAAAATGACAAGTGCAGAATAAGTATAGAATGTTTTAGTTATCATTGAGATTTAGCAAATATTGTTGTGTGGGATTGTGTGTTCGTGTAAATTGTGTTCTTCAGTTCGAAATACAGTGTTACTTTAAGTTAATGGTTGTTTGTTGTTCAGAAGGTCGCCATTAAAAAAAAGTCCTTAAATAAAAGTGTGATGACTTGGGCTTCAAAGGAAGTCACAAAGTCAAACAGTATATATAAAAGACAACCTACCTTTTTTTTCTATGTAGCAACACAAGGTGATCAGTCAAGTTCTTCAGTTCGTCTGTTTCTTCTTAAGTATTAGCTTTAGTTAGTGGCTTTAGTATTGGTTGAGACGATAGGGAGCAAAAATAGAATAGAGTGTAATTAGCATTTAGAAGATTCAGGTGATCTTTAGATATGCTTGATTTAGGAGATGCCAAAATAGGTGTGTCATCCACAAGTTGACTCTAACTGGTGGCTTTACCTAAAAGCTTGGCAAACTCGAGGCACTGAGGTTGACCCCAAGGTCAAATGTCTAGAGAAGCAGGAAGAGCTTCTAGAAATAGCACAAGCCAACTCCTGTTGTCCAGAGGTCATGACAGAAAGGTTAGTCTTTCTTCTTCCTTTGATTGTCTTTGAATATTACTTATTTCTGTCGAGAAAAACAGAAGGCAACAGGAAAGAATGGAAAAGAAAAACATATCCGTATATTCAACAATAAGAATATTTAATAAAAAGAAATTGAATCATGAGAATTAATTTAAGCAATAGAATATTTATGAAGCTTTTGAAGAAAAAAAGCATGTAACAATAACACTGGTCGATAAAATTGAACTTTTCTTTTCTCATTGAAGTTGCAGTACAACTATTTTAGATCATTTTTTGCCGTTTCACTCTAGCACATCTCATTTCTTTTTTTGCTATGGACACTTTTGTTTTGAGTTCTACTGTTTATGAGGCAATATAGGCAAAGGTTGAATGAAAACAAGATTTGTATCAGTCAGAACTTTTCAAAATTACTAAGATCTACAAAGAAGATACTATGCAGAAGGACAAGCTAAACACGTTGAGCTTTGGACCCCCTATGGTGCTCTATAGGAGTTATATGCTAAAATACAGCTTTCATCTCTGTAGTAGAAATGGGGAGGGAGAAAACACAGACACAGTTTTGATGCAATGAGTTCAACGGCACGTCAATGCTGCAACACTGGAACGATTCCTTCAAGGGGAACTTTCTTGCTTTTCACCAGTAAGCTATCACGAACTCTGTGCGACTACAACGTCATTCACGGTATAAGTCCCAAAACTTGAACTGCTTGTCCTTTTATCACCAGAAACTCACCACATCCGGGTTGCTTGTACTCAACATACGGGTCACCGAATCTCTACTTCGTCTGTATATGTCGTTGACCCGTTTCACTCGGCTTTTCCTCGGGCGAGTTCATTTCCACTTCGTCGCCACAATCTCATCATGAAAACTAGATGTGAAAACAGATTGCATTTTCGGAATCAGCATCCGAAACTATCTCACAACACATGCCTGATGAATATTTGTTGTTGACCAGTGTGTTGTTGACCAGTGTAATCACACCATTGCAAGCTCATTTACAAAGAAATACATGGCAACACCAACCAGGAACAGTTATTACTGAGAATGTCTGAATAAACAATTCTTTTGCACTAATACAAAGTATATTAAACAATTTTGTAGGATTTACCAAACAACTAATTGGTTAGAAAAAGTGAATAGCATATTCATACAAGGTCCATGAAATGTAAAGACAAATGTTCGGGAAAGAGATATAATCTCAAAATAAGTCATTCAATGAACTCTTAAATTCATACAAAGAAAATAGAAACTCATTTTAAAGGTAATAATTTCTGATTGAAATCATCCCCCATTGACCATTTGGTGAATTTTAAATTTTTTTTATTTTTTAAAATTCAATTCACTGAAGAGCTCCACTATTTTTTATGCCATTATTTGAAGAGTTCCACAAGCGGTTTTAAACAGTTTATGAATTGAAGAGTTAAGTTACAAAAGTTTGGATCAAGTTTACATAAAGCACCCTAAAAATTGTTGAATTGAAAAGGTACATATTTTGCCTCAACACTGGATTTGTTCGAAATTACTTACATTCGATAAAAAATAGGTTGTTGTTTTTTTTTGTTTTTTATACTAACAAATTTTCAAAGTTACTAAGATACTTTCTCCCCCCAAAATGAAAAGTATTTCTTTGTGCTTTCAATCCAACTATCCTTTGTAAAACTAGGTTTTGGCTTTTATAGTGATTATTAGAGTTTAAATTTTACAGTCATTCTGTAACTGTCATCTTAGCGTACTAAAAAATAGAAAAAGAAGGTTGGATTGAAAGCACAAACAATACTTTTTATTTTTCCGGGAGAAAGTATCTTAGTAACTTCGACAATCTGTTAGTTTAAGAGGAAAAAAACCTATTTTTTATCGAATGTAAGTAACTTCGAACATACTAGTATCGAGGCAAAATGTGTCCGTTTTTGATTTGACAATTTTTAGGGTGCCTTATGTAAACTTGATCTAAAAGTTTTATAGTCCCAAGAGATTTAGAAAATAATCAAAGTGCAATTGTTCAGAAGCAAATAGTGGTTATGCAAATGATCAATCAAGGGAAATGTTGCAAGATATGGAAAAGGATATAATTTTGCTAAAAGATTTTTTTTAAACCTCAGAACCTGAAAGGCTTAGTACTCCATGTTATAGAGAAGTTGGAGTAAAAAAGTATGGATTTTAGTCTGCATTTCCTTTTTATAGCTAACGTTTGGCCATAGCAAAACTCAGATTTCAAACTTTTGCCTTTGGCTGTAAAAGTTTGTTTTTATTTTTAAAATTTCATTTTAGTCCGTGTTAGGGATTCCACTTGCCCTGTATAATACAGGATTGTCGCGTATAGAAAAGAAAAATGCACTGTCCCTTACTGAATCAATACGGGACACGATTTGTCCGTATTTCATTGCACACACTATGTTTTCACATGCTTGGTATGACATGAGAAATTGGACCAAATCACTCCCTTTCCTCTTAGGCTAAGACTGTGGTTCCCAACCTTTTTTGCATCACAGAGTCCTTGGTGTATAGGATTTTTTCACTGCGCCCCAAGTCAGAAAATACTGAATAACTTCATTTGTGTTTGTATTAGGTTAGTTAGTAAAAAAAACAAAAAACGGTCAAGTTTCAATTAAGTGTAATTTAACGTGAGTGGAAAAATGAGAAAATAGTTTTATTCATTTATTTTTACTTACAATATAAAGTAAGATTCTAATTTTACAGTATACATACACTGTAAATCGATCACTAACTTTAGAGCCAATTCACTCGTTTCCCCTATTGTTATATCCTACCACGAAAAGGTTATCCCGGGGTCAGACACCTGTGTGGAAATGTAAGTGACCCTGATCACCTTAGGAAATAGGTATATTGCGTATGTGTCCAACAAACAGGATGTGAATGACACCTGCGTAGGCACTAGAGATACCTATAAAGCAGACCTGAATAGAAAACTTGAGGGTGGACAGAAAAACTCGACACTCAAAGAAGAGACAGACATCAGCGGAGCTGGAAGGCCCGAGACTGCTATCCCTGTTGGGGACAGACTGACGGTTCTCCTTATCTCTCCCCCACTCTTCACTCTCCGGCAGACAAAGATGTATGCTACGAAATAAAAATATGTCCAGATATTTTTGCAAGCAATTCTTCGAGTTTCCTTTCTATCCAAGTCCAGGACATTCAACCGCTATGCAACACTATAAAAATTTACTTTTTCTCAAAAACGAAAGATTTCTGGAAGAGAGACCAAACAATTTGCTCTTGTCTATATAAAATAATTGATGCAACTGTGCTTTACTCTAATTGACTCTTTATTTCCTTTACATTCATGTTGAGAGCAGTGTTGCCAACTCAAAAAATATTTTCATGCTAGTTTGACTGCAAAAAAGCGCTAAAAAAGCCAAAAATGGCCAGAAACCACCAAAAAGATGCTAATAATGGTCCAAAAATAGCCAGAAAATGGCCAAAAACGGCCAAAATGCTTTAGGCGAAAACGGGCTAATTTAGTGCTTTTTGCACTGCCAAAACAAGAAACGCGTTAAATATAGCGCAAAACAGTCTAAACTGGCAACACTGGTTGAGAGTAGCAGAGGACTTTGAAATAGATGCATAAAAAGCACAAATTGCTGCATAAAGATTCACCAGTATGCAGGAAATGAAATGTCTGAAACTCAAAAGTTTTGGCATGGTTTCCCTTATTTTTCCACATTCAAGGTAGTAACCCTAGTCTGTGTAAGCTTATTACACTGCCTAATTGTCTGTAACTAGAATAATGTCTCTGCATTTAGTCGATAACTTGTTTCATAAGTTTCATAGTCCATAATGCAGTAGAATTTCCACAAAAGTTATTTAAGTTGTAAAAGTCACTACATTAACTTTTTATTATATATTTTACTACTTGAAACTTTGAACAAATTCTTTAAGCCTCATTTATAAAGATTTGAGACCTTTTTGTATTTATCTTGAAACATTAACCCTCATCTTGTGTGAGTACCAATGCTTCACCAAACGTTTTAGACCATCGACCCCATCATGGAATCCGTGATCCCTTATCAACCCCCAAGAAGGGCTGCCAAAAGAAAGATATCAAATGTACCAATGCCACATCCTAAAATGTACCAAATCTTCCAAAAACGGACCAAATCTGTTGTATATAATTATATCAAAATTGTGAGATGAACAACAAATCAATAGTAAAATACAAAGTAAACAGGAATAGATGTCAAAAGATCTAAAATGTACCAAATCTACAATAACGTACCAAATCCATAGTATATAATTATATATCAAAATTGGGAGATGAACAACAAATCAATAGTAAAATACTAAACAAGAATAGATGTCAAAAGATGTAAAATGTACCAAATATTTAATAGAGCCCTCCCGGCATTTATCAACCCCTTGGATAGTCCCATCGACCCCTAGGGGTCGATATTGACCATTTTGGCGACCCACTGTTCAAAACCAACAAAATATTGTATACCTTATTGTTTCATATGCACAGGGGCATACATACAGCAAATAGCACCCATGGCAAGCACTGAAATTGCGCCTATGTCCAAACATTTTTAGCTAAATAAAGTTAGCTGGAAATGGAAAGATCTAGCCGATTTTAGCCAAGACAGTTTTAGCTATAAATAACAAACCATACTTGGCAACACTGTTTAAGACGCATCTTTCACTACAGATAGCTGAAAATGTATGTGGACGTGAAAGGCGTATAAATAGTGTCTTTCCATACCACCCCTCCCCATCTGTTTATCTCTCTCTCTCTCTCTCTCTCTCTCATTGAACCTCCAATAACAGAGAGGTGTCATAAAGCATAGCAACTCTGTAGCGTAAATATTGGAAAGTTTATGTGGCATAAGATTATTAATAGACTAGTAGATGATTTTTTAATTTTTCTAATTTGAGGGTAATTATTTTGAAAAATTGAAAAAAATGAAATTGGTAACAATAAATTATATGAATTAAAATCTGCTGGAGATCTTGAATGTTGTTTTTAAATTGGCCTAATCAAAGGTGCATGCACAACAATCAATATTTTGTCTTACCAATTTATGACTTCTTCGAGAATAATTGTTGTTGAAAAACTTGAAGTTCTGGAGGTATTATGTCTTTTTTTTTTGAATCCCTTGCCACAAACATGCACACACATACCACTTAGGTACACACGCATAAACATACTACCAGGGCTCAAAATTAATGTCATCCTAAAGATACTAAAAATGTGTTTGGGATGAACAGATATCTTTCCCAGGATGTCTCTGGGATGGAAGTGAATAAAAAAAAAATTTAAAAAAAAAAAAAGATTTTGTTTTAGCAAATTACCGAGAGAGAGGGATATAAAGAATGAAAAGGTATACAGTTACATACATATGCACTTATATGTATGTAAATGTATACTTTTTCACTTCCCTCTCCCTCTGTATATATTGGATCTGTCGCAGAAACAAACCCTGTGAAAGGAGTGGTGGCTGCAGGGCACAGAGACCTCAGTTCAAAGCAGGGTTGCCATTTGGGCCATTTTATGGCCAAATTAAACAAATGTTGTCTTTTTTGAAAAGTGTTTGGCCATTAACTTTTTGGTTTGGCCATATTTATTTTTCCCATTGTTTTTTATTTTAAAAAATGAAACAAACTGAAATAAAATAAAACAAAACCATGTCTAAAACTGCACATCAACTTAATTATTATTATTAGTAGTAGTAGTATCTTTTGTACATGCCTGGAGGCTGATGAGGGATTAAGGATTACATGAAGGGGTCTAAAAGGTTTTGGGGACCCTTGATTTAGGACTTTGAAATATAGGATTGTTTGAATTAGCTAACCTTGTTGTAGAAGTATTTTTAATAAATTCTTATTTCTGGAGTGTAGTGCAGTATTGAAATGTTTTATAAACAATTTTGGCCTTTGGCCATGTTTTTTACATTTTACTAGGGCTTGCAACTAACAATTCTTTTCATTATCGATTAATCTGTTGATTATTTTCTCGATAAATCAACTAGTCGTTTATAAAATGTGTTCTGTAGAATGCCAGAAAATGGTGAAAATTGTCTATCACTGTTTTCCAAAGCCTGATATGACGTCCTCAAATGTCTTGTTTTGTCCACATGATATTCAGTTTACTGACATAGAGGACTATGTTGGTGATTAATTAATAGTTAACTAATCAATTATTGCAGCTCTATAGTTTACAGATAACTTTTCAGTTTTGTTTAAAATCAATTTATTTGAATAGAGCAAAATAAATATAACAAACCAGGCTGCTGCAGGGTCAAACTCCACTCCTACTTCTATCCTGACTGAACAGGATTACTGCAACTTTTTTTATTGTATATATAATAAATAAAAAAAAATTCTTTTTTTGTATAAATGTATTTATTTATTAGAATGAATAAGCCCTTTTAGCCCTCTAAGATAAATTTTGTAAATATATAAGACTTGTCAGTTTGGCTCAGTCGGTAAGAGAGCGGGCTATCTACTCAATTGGTCGTGATTTCAAATCACGGTAGGGAAATGTTAACTTTATAGATGTATTTATTTATTAGAATGGAATAAGCCCTTGTGTAACATAAATTTTACAAATGTAAGTCTTGTCAGTTTGGCTCACTTGTTAATATACACGACTACTGATCAGTTGGTTGTGATTTCAAATCACTGTTGGAGAATGTTAATTTTTACTCCCATAAATTTGTTGTGGGTTGTTCTTGTTTTTGTTACGGTAGAAAAAGAAAGTCAACTCCAGGTTTGGACTGGAGTTTGACAATTATTTATTTCTTCAACATTTTAATGGTGTTTTTATGATACAACTAACAACTATAGATGATAATAACAAAGTCAAGAAACATTTTGATTTTGGGACCGTTTACATTTCCTTCGGGACGGTTAAAATTGTGTTTCGGGATGGTTCTGGGACGGTGGTGAAAAAAGTTAGACTGGAGCCCTGATACTATGCACACACATACACCATATGCACATCCACACACATGCCACTATTGCATATACATACATTTACTCAGGCATGCTACATATGCACACTTGCATACCACATAAGCACATGTATGTATGCGTATATGTATATGTTTGGCATGCATGTGTATTTTGAATTTTCCAATGAAAAGTTGTCTCGCAATTTGGCTCCCTGCTTTTCTGCTACTTGGCATCATTCTCTTCATCTCTTATTCTTTTTCTCTTTATCTTCTCTTTCTTTTATTTGTCACCCCTTCACTGTCATCAATGACACTATGCAACACAATGATACTTTCTGCAACATAAGTATCAGTTGTTTGGCCTTTTTTTTGCTTTCTGTTTTCATGTATTGTTTGGCTTCACAGTCAGGTTTTAATTTGGTAACCTTGCCATGGCTTAAAAAAGAGAGCTAGGGTGGGGGGTACAAGGGAAACCTGGTGGGAAAAATTGTGTGCCCAAATAGTTAAAATATGAAATTGTCACATAAAAAAATTAAAAACATCAATGGTAGTATTGAACAAAAATAGTGAAAAAAAAAAATAGTATTCTTTTTTTCACTATCCAAGAATGGCTTGGCTGACTTTAATAGAGACTTCTCAGTGGCACCCCCTTCAAGTGACGCCCAGGGCACGTGCGATGCCTTTCCCACCATAGTTATGCCACTAGTTGTGTTATTTGATGCAAAACGTTATCTATTTTTTTTTTTTCGAAGGGGGTAACCCTTATAACATGAGATAGGGGAACATATACAAAAGATCTGTAATGGTTACAATATCAGAGTTGTTTTCAAACAAACACACACACTCTGAGGTCTGCTAAGCAATGTGGGCCCTTCTTGTGATCTGAAACTGGTGAACAATCATCCCCTATAAATGTAGTATTCAAGGTACTCAAGGTCAGACTTGATGACCACAAAAAAGCCATGAGCAAGATAGAAAAATCGGCTATGGCCGACCATATCTGGAGAGAGAAAGGCGACCATTTTCCTCTCTGGGAGGAAGTTCAGATTATTGACAGAGAACGGTGTTGGAAGCAGAGAAAAATCAAAGAGGTAGCTCTTATCAACATGTCGACTAAATGCATTAGTCAGAGAAGTGCAGAGTTCAACCCGATATGACTTCTGCTGCTAGCAGACCCAACCCCGATAAGACAAAGACAAAGAAACACCCAAATCCTATGTTATAAGGGTTACCCCTTTGAAATTAAAAAAACTTCTGTTTATCCCATCACAACTCGGATGTTACACCTGAAGAAGTCCGAAGAATGGATCAGACGAAACGTTGTGTTAAACAACAAGGAGTTCAATTGTCCAAAGAACTATTTGAATGTTAATGACCATTCTCAAAACTATAGAACTATTTGAATGTTAATGACCCTTCTCAAAACTATAGAACTATTTGAATGTTAATGACCCTTCTCAAAACTATATAACTATTTGAATGTTAATGACCCTTCTCAAAACTATAGAACTATTTGAATGTTAATGACCATTCTCTGATAGAAAAAAGTTACCAAAAGATGTATCATAGTCTGATAGTGATACTTTCTCTATTCTGATTATGTATTACATGATAGAGAAGTTGGTTTTAGATTGATTTTGTTATTACTTATTTTATGTATACTTAAAAGGTATTACTGATATTATTGTTCGGACTGAGATCCTCATCTTGGTTGTCATTTCCACAACGTTTCGGCCGATGTACTCTCCGGCCTTCTTCAGGTGTCAAGTTTTGTCGGTAACTTACCGGAACTATTGAACTGAACCCTTTATTTGATCCACGGGGGTATACTGTCCTCATTCCACTATCCATGTCCTAGAAATTATTTCGTGGTTAATTTGGTGCTCCTGCCTGGGATTGAACCCACAACCTGCAGATGACTCAACAGTCAGACGCTTTTTAACCAACGCTTTAGCTATCTAGGCCACCGTCCCAACTTGGACAAATGAGTCTGGTTTTTGGGGGTTTATAAATAAAAAAAAAGACAACACAAGACATGAGGTTTATAAACCCCAAAAACCAGACTCATTTGTCCAAGTTGGGACGGTGGCCTAGATAGCTAAAGCGTTGGTTAAAAAGCGTCTGACTGTTGAGTCATCTGCAGGTTGTGGGTTCAATCCCAGGCAGGAGCACCAAATTAACCACGAAATAATTTCTAGGACATGGATAGTGGAATGAGGACAGTATACCCCCGTGGATCAAATAAAGGGTTCAGTTCAATAGTTCCGGTAAGTTACCGACAAAACTTGACACCTGAAGAAGGCCGGAGAGTACATCGGCCGAAACGTTGTGGAAATGACAACCAAGATGAGGATCTCAGTCCGAACAATAATATCAGTAATACTAACACCTCATCTCAGAAATACCGAACTCAGTTACTTAAAAGGTATTTAAACTTTCATTATAAAATAATTCAACGAAATTATAGAAAATATCCATGGTAGTATTGAAAAAAAATAGTTAAAAGATATAATGGTATTCTTTTTTCGGACATTAGTTGCACCCAGGGTGCGTGCCCTGCCTGTCTCCATACTAGTTACGCCACTGCATATGCATGAATAGATAATGCTAATCTTATTCAGATATGTAACATGTGAAAATGAAATCCTTTGTATAATTGTTATGTAGTGAATGCCGTCGGTTTGGTGCTAGTGATTACTAAGCCAGCAGTTCCTAGCCAGTTTTCTATACTTGATGTTATTATCTGAACTCACTGAACTCGCTGCACCATAGATTAGAAAAAATACCAAGCTGGTTGCACTTAGGTAAAAGAATCTAATCATTTTTCTGAAGAAGTAAACGGAAACTAGCATCCCAAGGGAAATTATGAATCACTGCCACCCATATCTGCTGTGTTGGCGGTGATCAATTAAAAAGTTGGAAAATGGGGTGATCAATGAATAAGATACTTCTCTTGCCTTTTGTTGGGCTGTGATCACTAAAAAGGTCTGAATTTTCAAAAAACAAGTGGGCACAAACTAGTGACCAATTTAGCATAAATTTATATTGCATATTGAACCCCCCTCTAAAAACCTATTTTGGTGGGTGATTTTCAAAAAATAAAAGCAAACATTTTCCCTATTCATTGAGGTGTGTGTGTGTGTGTGTGTGTGTGTGTGTTTGCAAAATTTCAAGTTTCTACTATAAACATTAGGGCTTGGCAAGGTCCAGATAGATATAAATGTGTGAACACATGAATAACCTAAACCCAACAGTAAACCAGTGTTGTGGGTAGCAGTGATTAACTAAAGGCAATTCTGTGTTTTGAATAAAGAAACTGAAATGTAAAGTGATTTACTGTCATATCCGTACTTTAGTCTGTTGTCCAGTATTATGCAATGCAGATACCTAGCCATCAGCCATTTTCACTTTCTTTTATTTTTATTCCACCGAGAATCTGGTTCTGAATTTTCTGATATTTTCTTGTTTAAACTGTCTTTTTGCTCAATGCTTTATTGATTTTATATTGTGAAGAATCTTAGAACTTTTTAATTTCATTATAGCTCATAGGAAACAGATTTGCTACAAAAATAATTATGGAAATGTTGTAGAATAACTCCTGGACCTTTACAGCGATTCATTCTTATAAATTGGTTACAGTACTTTCTCAACATCACTTTAGCAAATATCAGTTTTGTTTAAATCACGTTACAGTACTTTCGTCTACATCACTTTAGCAAA
>VCCN01000071.1:4315928-4337585 GCA_006491835.1 Architeuthis dux
TTGTATGATAACTAATACCGCTAAGAACCATTTTTCTCCTAAATATACTTTTTGATGGCAACGTGAGAGAGCTATCATCTTGTGGTTGTCTTTGATGCAATTGAAAAACGGTTTCTCATTTACTCTTGACTTGGCAAAAAGATCAGCATCTTTTTCCTGTTGTATATCAAATTTATTTGCAGAAACTCCAGGTTCAGTGCCTGCCTTGTCACACTGACTCTCCTCACATGCGACTGTTAATAACAGAGTTATGGCCCTTACATAGGGGGCGCTCCCTAATTCTGGTGAACACATGACCGAGGATGGAGCGGCCATTTTATGTTTACCAGTGGAAAACGAGATTGTACAGAAAAGCAGTTCATAATAAACTGTTGTCTTACTATCGTTTGTCAGTGTGTCACTTATTATATCATACAACCTTGCAAGTTTCATCTTTAGATACTTGTGCTGCAGAATTATCATGTATTTGAGAGCCTTTTAGTTATTGTGCCTTGAGTTTCATTTTCTACATCTCGTGATGCTCCAGCACAGAAGATGAACTGGAAGCACTAACTTTAAATATGTCAGTCAGCTTAAAACACTTTTCTGCTTGTAAAAGGAATACCTGTTTTTCTTTTCACGGATACTGTTCACCAAAACTGTCAACATGGGTTTCTTCAGTTTTTAAGTCATATAAAGCATTCACCAAAACTGTCAACACGATGTTCACCCTCTTATCAACGGACTAATAGGGAGAGCAGCTGTCTGCGTTTATTCTCCGAGTAATTTTGTCAATTCCATAGTTGTTGTATAAAATTAGCCAACCGCTTAAATAAAATCTATATATTAATATTTACAGGTTTGATGAATTGCAAATTTCTATTAAAAAATTTAGGAAGCTTAAATAATTTTATGCTTGATTTCAAATATATAAATATTTTAGAGAAATTATATAAAAGATTTTGAAAATCTAAAATATACTGATATGTTCCACCTAGTAGACTACATTCATGGTTTTATAGATAACACTGCCAGTTAGGTCAGCATGACCAGGTTAGAGAGAATTTCACGTCATTGTAGGACGGGTTATCTTGGTTGGGTAAGCTAAAAATTATCACAAAAAAACGGCTCCCTGACTTTTCATCGACCAATGTTTCGTCGACAGATAGATGGCCGTTTCGTTGAACGGTCATTTCGTCGACAGCCTTTTAGTTAAAAGAATATTTTTGCCAATGTACTTCTCGTCGAAAGACGTTTGGTTGAACAGAATTTTAGCCACCAACCTTTTTAAGAAATATTTTTTAAAATCCAGTTAATTAATCATTGAATTTTCTTCGAGTCAATTTTGTACGAGGGCTATTTTATTTTTGTAAGATATTCCAACATAAAATTACATATACAGACAACTATAATTAATTTAGAGGGCAGTAGGTTGCTCAGTACCACATAATAGTGTTGAAACTAAAGAGGCCAATCAGGTTATCAGCCTATTAATTAAGTGGCTTACAGCACCGGCCCACAGACTCACTGGGCCACCAGGATTTGGCCCTGTGTCCCAATCTGCCCCTGGTTAAATGTCATTTGATTTACAAAAAGGCAGTATGTATTTAGTTGTTTTTCTACGTATGGGTGTAAGACCATTAGTTTATTTTTACTTTCATTTGAAGACTTTTGTAGATCAGTCTAGTGTAACGAAATGGACCCTGTGTTCATGTGTTTGCCGTATGTGATCAAAAACCCAGATTGTATTACCGGTAGCCATTAAAAGGGGCCCAGATTTGAAAATAGAGGAGTTGAGATCTGAAGCCGTTAGTGACAGGTTGCACAAAGAGGCCCCCTGCCCGTGAGGGAGGAGAGAGCCGGTTAGAAGTAGAGCAGTTTTAGATTTGAATCCAGCAGCGACAGGTCGGAAGAGGATGAACCCTTGATTTGGCTCTTTCACCCGGATGGGTGGAAGAAGGAGGGACAACCCTTGATTTTCTTGGTCACTTTTCTGAATTACTACTAACTCATTTAGAAAACTAAATGAAACAGAATTCCGTACCTTGAAGTAATCCGCGAACTGGCCCAGAGGAGACTCTTATATCGACAGAAATGAAACCACCGATTTCCAATTGAAGAACCCGAATTTTGTCGTCTTTTCTCTCCACCCACGTGGGAGAGCCTTTTCTCTGAAATTAATTTCCCTCCACAGAAAATTCAGCTCCCGCCAACAGACCCGGAAAGAGACGTCGTCATCATCTCTTTCTCTTTCTCTCTTGACGTGAAGAAGTACAACTAGTACGACAATTTATCACATAAAACCTTTAATGTACCATCTAGTGCTTACTTAACTCGCTCTGTTATTTTTAATTGAGTGTTTCTGCTTTGTTTCACTTTATAACTGAATGGAAAGGAAGTATCGAGCAATTTTTGAATATCTTTCTCTCAGTTCAAAGCTATAAAATTTGGTTTTTATTAAGGAGTTAAATTGAAGGGCTGTGGAGTCGGACACAAAACATCCAACTCCGACTACTCTGGCTTTAAAATGGCTAGATTATTCATTTCCAGCTATGTTATTTAATTACACTTTTAAATAAAAAATATACTTTCTTAAACCTTTAATATTGTGTTTAAGTACCATTTACATCTGTATAACCATGGGTTACACATTTTCAAAAATAGAAAAAAGATTTGCAAGTAATTTTTTGTGCTTGCAATCCATAAGACTTTCGTTTTCTCAGGAAATTTGTCAGTTTTGAAAAGTTAATTTTTTAAAGTTTTGCTGAGTGTTTATTTACATTCAGGCAGGCCTTCCACAGCAAGTAGCTCGAAAACCAACCTATTGGGTGGGTTTTCAAGTTGTAAAGTTACAATTTACATTTACTCAGAGTTGGTATATTTTTACCGACTGACTTCAGTCAGTAAAATTTTTCTGACTCCGACTCCAGTAACCTCAAATTCCTCCGACTCCGACACCACAGCCCTGTTAAATTGACTGTTAGCACTAAGTGTTAGAATGAAATTCATTCTCTGATAAGAATTACTTTATAGATATTTTCTATAGTTTTGAGAAGTGTCATTAATATTCAAATGGTTCTTCAGACGATTGAACTCCTTCTTGTTTTTTGTGTTGTAAACACGACGTTTTGGCCGATCCATTCTCCAGCCTTCTTCAGGTTTAAAATCTGAGTGTGATGGGTTAAACAGAAGTTATGTTTAAAGGGGGGGGGGTAGCTCTTATAGCGCATGGACCGGGTGTTTCTTTGTCTTGTTGGGTTTAGATTTGTTGAAAAGTGAAAGCCACATCGGTTTAAAATCCACGTTTGTCTGGCTAATGCATTTAGTCGACATTTTAAGAAGGCCGAAGAACCATTGTGTTTACAACACAAATAACAAGGAGTTCAATCGTCCGAAGAACCATTTGAATTACTTTATACAGGTTGTCCCTAAAGTCTGGACACATAGGAAATATCACTATTTATAACTAACTATACTTCTTTTGCCCCACAAGATACGAGACACCTGAGGGAACGCATCATAAATGAATGTGCTCAAATTGACGGAAATGTGGAGTTAATGCATCAGGTTCATGTTAATCTCGCAAAGCGCATTGAACTTTGCATCACAAATGGTGGAAAACACATTGAAGATGTTATTTATTAATATTTCAATTAAATAAAATGTTGTTCAAATCTTTTTATTGAAAATATCCATTTTTGCCTATGTGTCCTGACTTTAGGGACACCCTGTAGTTTGACTATATATTCCATAAATCAATAAGTTCTTTGTTGAAAAGGTTACAAACCAGAAACCACCGAGAAATTTCTGTCTTAAGATTAAAAAGAAGAAAAAAAGACAATTCATTTAAATTTTGTCAATTCTTTGATTTTATTGAATGGTTTTTGATTGAGTAGAAACTTGTCAAGATTTTTATCTAGTTTCAAATTTGTTTTAAAGATAATAGAATTTATAGAATTAAAAAAAAAATGAAACTGAAAACAAATGTATTTAAAATACATGCACGCTCTTTCACTGAATTATTTTCATGAATGCTTTATTCTTCCAATGTTTTACAATGAGAATTTGTGTTCAAGTCAAGCATTATCTATCCTCCTTTAGGGCTTCAGTTTCAATAACTGAATCCCTTTAAAAAGTCAACTATTTTGAAAGAAAGCTGTTTTTCAATATAGAGAAGGAGTGATCACTTTGAGACAGGGTCTTTTAGATAACAACTGGCTGATAACATTAAGTGAAGGATATATGGATGAAGTCTCTTATTGTGATCACTTTAAATAAAGTGTTTAGGATCGACTTATTTTGATAACAATAACCATTTGATAACATTATCCATGATTATTATAAGCGGCTTCCTCTGTATAACTTTAAGGTAATTTCCAAAATAGAAATTTTTGGCACTTTCACCAAAGGGGCGAATAAAACCTGAATGGTGAATGACTTGATCACAGAGAGCTGTGGAAAGAGCAATGCTAGGAATAACTCTAAGAGATAGAAAAACATCAACATGGATCAGAGGGAGGACTAGAGTGAAGGATATTATACAAATCATTAAGCAGCAAAAGTGGAGATGGGCTGGTCACCTAGCAAGAAGAGATGGCAATAGATAGGGCGAAAGACTAATTGATTGGTGCCCACGGGACAGGAAAAGAGCAGACACAAGATGGAGGGATGAGATAGAAAAGTTTGCCGGTAAGACATGGCAGAGGTTAGCACAATCTAGGTCGAGATGGAAGGAGATGAGAAAGGCCTTTGTCCAGAAGTGGACTTATAACGGCTGATGATGATACTTTAAAAATGCATTGCAATTAAAGTGGTTAGTAAGCTCTTATTGTTTTTTAAGGCCAGTGGATAGGGGTGTAGCTGATGGAGCCCCCGAAAGCTTCATGAATAGTAGTTCACCTACTGAATTTCTACTAACATTATTCAATGTCTGGGACATCCAGGTTGGGAACCACTGCTCTAAATGTTGGAGGTGGGCCTCTTAAGGAGCCAAGCCCCCTGGGCCCCCAAATCTCCAGCAATGCCCCTGTCAGTAGAGCTGAAAATTTTATATGTTTTTTTCTCTCTCTACCTATAGTTTTTTGTACTTTCAAAGTGGCTGGGTATTTCCTAAATATACAAGACCAGCCATGACGTATGGATGCGAAACATGGAAATTAACAAAACGAGCTGAAAACCAACTTAGAATAGCACAGAGATCCATGGAAAGAGCAATGCTAGGGATAACTATAAGAGATAGAAAAAGATCAACATGGATCAGAGAGAGGACTAGAGTGAAGGATATTATACAACTAATTAAGCAGCAAAAATGGAGATGGGCTGGCCACCTAGCAAGAAGAGATGGCAATAGATGGGGGGAAAGACTAACCGATTGGTGCCCATGGGAGAGTAAATGAAGTAGGAAAAGACCAGACACAAGATGGAGGGACGAAATAGAAAAGTTTGCTGGTAAGACTTGGCAGAGTTTAGCACAATCTAGGTCGTCATGGAAGGAGATGGGAAAGGCCTTTGTCCAGCAGTGGACTTATAACGGCTGATGATGATACTTAAAAAAAAACATTGCAATGGTTAGTAAGCTCTTATTGTTTTTTAAGGCCAGTGGATAAGGGTGTAGCTGATGGAGCCCCCGAAAGCTTCATGAATAGTAGTTCACCTACTGAATTTCTACTAACATTATTCAATGTCTGGGACATCCAGGTTGGGAACCACTGCTCTAAATGTTGGAGGTGGGCCCCTTAAGGAGCGAAGCCTCCATGGCCCCCAAATCTCCAGCAATGCCTCTGCCAGTAGAGCTGAAAATTTGATATGTTTCTTTTCTCTCTACCTATAGTCTTTTGTACTTTCAAAGTTGCAGGGTATTTCCTAAATATACAAGTATATAACCTTTATGGGGAGACTAGACAAGGTCTTGAAACAAAATGAATTCTGTATAAAATTATACACATGGGATAATGATCAAGAATATAAGGGAATTTAGTCTTATGATAAAGACTCAAGTGTGTATGACACTGAAATGTTCTAAAGTTACCTTATGTATGCTTGGCATAAACAAGATGGAACAAATGTCTGTCTCTTTCTGTTCAGATTGAAAAATAATGTGGACTTGTTAGTTTTATGAACAGGAAGCCGAAGTAAAAAGCAGACAATTTTTAAAAAAAGATTTGTAAAGAAAATTCAATATTGTTTTTAAAGCTCTGAAATTGCTGTCATGAGATTAAAAGGAAGAAAAAAAAATGCATTTGAATTTTGTCAATTCATTGATTTTATTGAATGGTTTTTGATTGAATAGAAACTTGTCAATATTTTTATCTAGTTCTTATTGAAGGGCCTCCAAAAGCTTCATGAATAGTAATACTATACTTTGTATATAAACCAAATTTCTTTAAATCACTGCTAATAACGGTTTAGGTTATTCATGTGTTCACACATTTATATCTATCTATGTAACCGGACTTCACCTAGCCCTTACCGTTCATAGTAGAAACTTGAAATTTTGTACACACACCTTTCAATGAGTTGTAAAATTTTTCCAGTTTCAAACTTTAAAAAAAATATTTTATTTTGCTTTATCAAAACTATTTTTTTAATTCTGAAAATAGTTTGATTTGATATCTCAATGGCAATTTCTTTAAGAAAAAAATCAGCTGAATTTCAAGATCTCAAAGAAAATTGAAAAATGCATCTATTGTCATAAGTACAATGAATATATTCACATATAAAAGTTGTATCATTGACATAATCTATACAGAACTAAAGTTTAATTTTGGGAAATTCTAAAATAGTTTAGATATTTCTGTATTTTGGATAGCATCGAACAATCTTTCTGGTAAAGAATACTTGAACAGAAAGTGGCAAATGATGACATTTGAAACATCATCCATCCCCAAAATATTCAACTCGGAATGTTTCAAGAAGATCAATACTTTTATATGAAAGAAAGAAAATGTCAGATTTGAATTTATAATCTGTTGTTTTAAAAATGACAGGTATTACTAATAGTTAAATTTTAAAATGTTGGAGAAAACATATAAATAAATAATTTATATAATAATTTATCCGTGTTACGACTACTGTATGAACGGAAATATACTAGATATTGTAAATGATGAAAAGGATCTTAGTGTCATAGTAACTGATAAACTAACATTCTCCAAATATATTGCCAGTGCTGCTGCTAAGGCGAACAGGGTACTAGGACTGATTAAGCATACCTTTTCATATATAGACAAGGAATCGTTCCTCATACTATATAAGACTTATGTCCGTCCACAGGCCTGGTCACCGTACATGGAGAAAGATAAAAAATCTTTGAGAAAAAGTCCAGAGACGAGCAACTAAGTTAGTAACAGAATTAAAAAATATGAGTTATGAGGATAGGCTAAAAGTGTTAGGGTTAATATCATTAGAAAATAGGAGAGATTGGGGAGATTTAATAGAAATGTTTAAGATTATGCGTGGTTTAGAAGTAGTAAACACTGATGTATTTTTACTAGAAGTGGGTACAAGGGACTGAGAGGTCACACATATACGGTAGAAGCAAATAGAAGTGGATTGAATATGATATAATTCTTTTTTAGCAATAGAGTGGTAGGACTTTGGAATAGATTACCGGAATATGTAGTGCTATCAATAGATGGAAATGATTTTAAGAAGAATTCTGATGTTTATTACACCACTTAAAAGTTTAAGGCCCTAGATATTGTGTAAATATGATTATGATGTATGCTTGTATATACAAATTGTATACTTTTTTTCACACTAAAAAATAAAATGTTCTAAACCAAATGTTTTGAAAATTAAAAAAGATAATGCAAAAAATGACAAAATGTTTTAATTCCCTTCTATCAACCACTTTCCAAGGAGAATTCTGTTCAAAAGAAAATTTTGTTTTTGTTTTCTGTTTTGATTATGAAAATCTGATTTTTACAATACTTTATTTTTTAGCATGGAACATTTCATGAAATTTTAATGTTTTGAAGATAGTACTTTAAGAATTGACATTGTTCGGTGTAATGGTGGCCTACTTAATGATCTTGTTCTCTTAGTAGTCCAAGGTCATCACTATAATGTTGTTCCCATTGTATTTGGGATGTTGTGAGGTTGGGAAGTGGCTTTCTGCTATTAGAGATAATGAAAGGGAAACACGCAAGCACACAGTGACTATTACTAAATCAAATCTTTAGTCTTTGAAAGTAAAGAGAAGAGCTTATTTGTAAAGGTGGTAGGACCGCCAGCAAAATCATGAATAAAAAGAAAATTACAGACTACGTAGTAGTAAGAGGGGAAATGCAGGTTTTTGATTAAAAACAACTACAATCACAACGTTGTTGAATGTGTGGCAAGTTGAAAATATTGATCTAAAGTTTGAATCTCAAATTGCTTAATTTTTTTTTTTTTTTTTTTTTTTTTTTTTTTTTTAGTTGTAAAAACAAAAGACAAAGAAGCCGAGTGATTAATTGTCTCATCAGGTAATAAGAAAATCTTAGGATTTAATGAAGAAAAAGATTAAAGTATTGACAATTAATCACTGCTATGCAAAGTGGGTTTAGGTTATTCATGTGTTCACATATTTAGATGTTTCTATGTATCTATCTATTGATCTATCTATGTATCCAGATTTTGCCCAGCCCTAACCATTCATAGTATAAACATGAAGTTTTGCACACACACACTCCCCTCAAACAGTAGGGAAAATGTTTTTTTGTTTTTGGAAAATTCCCCTCCAAAGTAGTTTTAGAGGGCGGTTCAATTTTATCTATCAAATGTAGCCAGACTTCACCCAGCCCTAACCGTTCATAGTAGAAATTTTTTATACATACTTCACTAAATCAGTAGGGAAAATGCTTTTTTTGTTTTTTGAAAATTCCCTTCCAAAATAGGGTTTTCAATGAAAGCTTATGCTAAATTGGTCACTAGTTTGTTCCCATTTTTTTGTTGAAAATTCAGACCTTTTTTACTGATCACCCCCAACACAGCATATACAGATAGCAGTGATTCATAATTTCCTTTGGAATGCTAGTTATGTATATGTTTAAGGGTATAAAACTGACATGGATATGTTTTTTGTGTGTAGATGATTCTAAGGCAGACGTAGAATATGGGGTCGCCAGTGTAGGATTTATATTGTATTAAAGGGCATGACCACGTGGATGACTGAATTTGGCCTTGGGGTGTGTTTTTCTGTGAGGGATAGTAATAAAATGGGAACGCAACCTTGGGTGACTGAATTTGGCCTCGTGGTGTATTCTTCTGTGAGGGATAGTAATAAAATGGGAACGCAACCGTGGATGACTGAATTTGGCCTCGTGGTGTATTTTTCTGTGAGGGACAGTAATAAAATGGGAACGCAACCTTGAGTAACTGAATTTGGCCTCGTGGTGTATTTTTCTGTGAGGGATAGTAATAAAATGGGAACGCAACCTTGGGTGACTGAATTTGGCCTCGTGGTGTATTCTTCTGTGAGGGAGAGTAATAAAATGGGAACACAACCATATTCATATTTTAAGAGAATGGATATTCATTTACAGCATGAAATACATTTTTCTGTTTCATGAGTCCTTGTAATGTTTTGCAGTTGCTTTGGACGATAAAAGGTTACAGGAGGGCAAAGTCAAATCAAATAGTTATTTACATTTTTGGTACAACTGGAAGATCAGGAAGACCTAGTCCTCTTGGACCAACATAGTCCGAAGTATCAGCATGAGAAAGAGTGTGAAAGAGATGGATAGACGGAAGCAGTTACTTTTATAGACTAGGGGGTTAGAGCAGTAATGTAGCAAGGGTTCTCACCCCTAAAAAGTTTTGATTATTTAGTTGTGACTTTTCTTCCTATTACATTTTTTTTAGGTAGCTCAGGGTAACACTATATTGTGACTTTTGTATTGTGACTTTTATTCCTGGATTCTTTTTTGAATATATTGTAGACTTTGCTGTTGTGCAAAAAAAATGAAATATTTGCTTAAAAAATAATTTTTAATAAATTTTTACAAAAAAATCTTTTGTTATGCAATTTTTTTACTGTGACAAAAGTATGTGCACACTTTTGAATTTGACATCAATCATATTTCAGGCCAAAGGAATTTTTGCCTCCTTCACGCTTGTGTCCAGGGGAGGCTGCCCCCCTTGTCCCCCGTCTTGCTACGCCACTGGGTTAGAGCAAGTGCTGGGCACTATTTTTAGCGACTAGAGAAAGTGACGTCACCAGCACTATTTTTAGGGACTTATGTTCTGCATAGTAATTTTTATAATTATTAACAAAGATAATCGCCACACAGACATTGCTTTGTTTTTTGGTTTTTTTTCAATGCATCCTTACATCTCTATAAGGCACTTTTCAGTTGGTCAGTAAGCCATATCATGTTGGATTGATATGAAACCGGGTCCAGACTTCCGGGTGAACCATCCTCATATTCCTCTTCCTCCTCCTTCTGCTCTACCACAACTAGTAATGCTAAATATCAATTTTCTTAGCCGTATCATGTGGGATTGATATGAAACTTGGTCTTGCACTTCGGGTGAACTATCCTCATCTTCCTCTTTCTGCTACTATTACCACAATTAGTAATGTTAAATATCAATTTTCTCAGCCTTATCCTGTTGAATTGATATGAAACTTGGCCCAGACCTTCGGGTGAACCATCCTCATATTCCTGTTCCTGCTCCTCTTGCTACTTCTACCACCACAACTAGTAATGCTAAATATCAATTTTCTCAGCCGTATCATGTTGGATCATGTTCGAGTGAACCCTCTTCCTCATGCTACTACTACCATGGATGGTGGACGCATCGTTGAACTTATGGTTCTTGTTTTAAAACTTTTATGATCAATGTTCCCTCTAATTTTTTCATGGCCTGCACAGGACAAAAAGGCCAGTGAGCAACTGACAAAGTAGTGTTTGCAGAGAATATTTTTACTTTTGAAACAATTATTGATTTTTTTGTCTAAGAATTTATAGAGCAAAGGTCAGTTACTTTTAACAAAATTTATAACAGGCGAAATGATTTATTCGGTGTATTGATTTTTCTTTATTATTTATTCATTACTATTCAATCCTATATTGTGCGCGGCATTAAAATTTTACTGCATGGCATAACTTTTTTTTGTGCCTCGCAGTCACACAACTTAGAGGAAACACTCGTTTTATACCCAATTGTACATGTAGCAGTATGTGGGAGAATGCATAAAAGTATATATGGCAATGGAAGTAGTTGTATCTATACTAATATTGAAGCCCTCTGTTTGTATATTCGTGCCACTATCACGCTAAAACTACAAGTCCCATTGACCTGATATTTAGCATGAAGACTCACAAGACATCCTGTTGTGACATAGGCTATGTAAGGTCACCAGAGGTCCTTTTTAGCTAACTGACACAACTTCTAGCAAAATGTGAGGTTGATCTATATCTCACTCCATAGCATGTCACAACTGGATGTCTTGTGAGTCTTCATGGTAAATATCAGATCAATGGGACTCATTGACCTGATATTTAGCAGAAGAGATATTGAGTTTTTGACCTCACAAATGGGAGGGCAGATACGGTCAAATTTGACTTCTGGGGTCATTGGAGGTAGAATTAGTTTGTGGCCCTTATGATATGTATTGTAACCAAACAATTACATTCTTGGGGGTACATTTGGTGTGTGGGGTTAACTTGGGCAGAAAAAGATAAGATGGGTGGTGCTGACTTCCGAAGAGATCACCAGAGGTCAATTTTGGATTATACTTTTTTCAGTTAAACGAAAGAACTTAAAGGGCTAAAAAAAAAAAGAAGTTTTTTCTTCTGTACTGTTTGTAAAATGTTGTGCAACCCTAAAAACGTTTCAAGACAAAAATTATAAAACTATAACAAGGTACAAGGATAATCTCTCAAGATTGCTGGCCTCAAACTGACTTCTCCATGCTTTTCCCATGGTCAGGTCTATGTTGGTTGTTCTAGGATTGGATCCCCAAACAACCTTTTCATACTGGCACCCAATGGGAGAAGCCCTGTCAAACTAAGGGACTACACTACATCATTTGTTTTGTACATCAGAATATTTTTGGTAACTGCTCTTTTTTCATGTGTAAATAATCTTTTTTCATTTGTTGTGTTGTATAACAAGAAATGTATTAAAGAACATATTTTTTCTTGTGTCATTACATTTGCAGGTATTTTTTCCTGAGGCAATGCTGGGTATTCCTGTTAGTTAATCACCGCTACACACAACAGACCGGTTTAAACACTATTGCTGGGTTTAGGTTATACATGTGTTCTACATATGTATCCAGACTTCACCCAGCCCAATTTTGCACACACACTCACCTCAATGAGTAGGGAAAAGGTTTTTTTCTTGTTTTTAAATTTTTTTTTTATATATCCCCTCCAAAATAGGTTTTTAGTGGTGGGTTCAATATGAAATGTAAGTTTATGCTAAATTGGTCACTAGTTTGTGCCAGCTTGTTTTTTTTTGAAAATTCAGCTCAACAAATGGCGAGAAAACTAACTTATTCATTGATCACCCCTTTTTCCAACGTTTTAATTGATCACCCCCAACACAGCATATATGGGTGGCGGTGATTCATAATTTCTCTTGGAATGCTAATTTTTTCTTGCATTGTTACTTTCAAAGTTATTTTTTCCCCTGGCAACACCTAGTATTCTTGCTAGTTTATGGATATATTTTTTTAAAAAATTATCATTATTTATATCTCCTGCATTTGTATGTTTCCATTAGCTGCCTAATGGTTAACACTGGAGATTGAGTGTCAGTAAGTTTCCTCAAATATCCAGCACCTTGCTCAGTATCCTTTCAGACCCCAGGAAAACATGGTCTGGATATTCAACTCTTCCTTGAATTCTTAATACAGTGGTATCTCTCTTAACGATGACAATCTGTTCCACAAAATGTCTTGTTAGATGAAAATTCATTAAGTGAATATGTAATCCTATGGGATTTCAGTAATTCGTTTCAAATAGAAATATCAGATCCCTAAAACCTTAATAATAACCTAAAATGATGTAATAAATAAATGAATAATCTTATTAAAATTCAACATAAGTCTGTCCGTCTGTCTGTCTGTCTCAAAATAAGCACCTAGATACTAGATATAAATAGATAATTATAGATGAAATCTAGCTGATTCTGGATAATTTCATGAAATTGTGTAGTTTATTTTTTTCTCACTTTCTGAAAATACTTTGATAAGAAATTTTTTTATTGCCAGTTGGATCCTCTCGCGAAGTGAAATTTTGGTTTAAGAGTCTTTCGCTATAGAACATTTAGAAGTGTATTTTTTAGTGTGAAAAAAAAGGTATACAATTCGTATAAAAAGTATACAATTTGTATAAAAAGTATACAATTTGTATATACAAGCACACATCATAACAATCATATTTACACAATATCTAGGGCCTTAAACCTTTGCGATTGTGTAATAAACATCATAATTCTTCTTAAAATCATTTGCATCTATTGATAGCACTACATATTCTGGTAATCTATTCCAAAGTCCTACTACTCTATTGCTAAAAAAGAACTTTCTGATATTCAATCTACTTCTATTTGTTTCTACCATATATGTGTGTGTTGGATAATGCCGGTTGTATTTCTTCTTCTCGCCGAGAGAGAGAGAAAGAGAAAATGATGATGATGACGACGTCTCGTTCTGGGTCTGTTGACAGGAGCTGAAATTTCTGTGGAAGGAAATTAATTTTGGAGAAAAGGCTCTCTCATGTGGGTGGAGAGAAAAGACGACAAAATTCAGGATCTTCAATTGGAAATCTGTGGTTTTATTTTCGTTGATTTAAGTTCTTTTCCTGCATGGTTCGCGGGTTACTTTGAGGCATCAAATTCTGTTTCATTTAGTTTTCTACACGAGGGTCACTTTTCTGAATTACTACTAGTCATGGTAGTAAACAAATCACGGGTTCTTCTGCCTTTTTCCTCCTTCCTCCACCCATCCGGGTGAAAGAGGAAACTACTTTGCCCCTGACCTGTCCCTGTCTGCCAGGTTCTAAGACTGCTTCTAGCCTGCTATCTCCTCCCTCACCTCTAATGGGCAGGTGAGCCAAGTCCTCTCTCCTCCGACCGTCACTCGTCGGATTCAGATCTAAACTCTGCCCCTGATTTCAAGATCAGGCCCCTTAAAAGGCCTCCAGTAATATGATATGGGCTTTTGGTCATGTACACCGTTTGACACACTTTACTAGTCCTGGTAATAAGATATGGGCTTTTGGTCACATATGCTCGCGAACACATGAACACAGAGTTCATTTCGTTACATGTGTCCTCTCAGTCCCTTGTACCCACTTCTAGTAAAAAAATACATCAGGGTTTATTACTTCTAAACCATGCATAATCTTAAACATTTCTCTTAAGTCTCCCCGATCTCTCCTATTTTCAAACGATGTTAATCCTAACACTTTTAGCCTATACTTATACTTTTTGTAAGGTTGGTATAATTACAGATATTAACAGATTAAAAATTCAACAAAAGATGTACACACACAGATCCTTTATTCACACATATGTACAATGACCACAGTCAACAACACACACGTGTGTCTTCTCCAATCACCTAAAAATAATATAGTTGCTTGTTCACCAGAACGTAAAACAGCGCCCCTTTACTGGAAGTTGATAAGCACTCTCCTGCCTAAGGGGAATAACTCAAAATACTTACTTAACACTTTTTAATTCCGGTACTAACTTTCTCATTGCTCATTCCCAGACTTTTTCTAAAAGATTTTTAACTCTCTCCAAGTATGGTGAACAGGCCTGTGCACAGTACTCGAGATGTGGATGTAACACTGTACATCTGATTTTGCCTCTAGTGTTCTTAGCACTGTTCCAAGGGTTCCAACTATTATGTGTATGAACCTAACCTTCATGTTTCCACACTAAGTATTTTATTAATAATGCAGACTTATTGATCCGCCCTTGTATATCAACGTATACAAAACGCAATGTGTAACCATATTGTGTGAGTTTTCCATGAGCGCAAAGATACTACACTCTAATCCTAAGCAGAGGGCTGGGGAGCAACACTTTAATCCTAGGCAAGGCACACAGATACTCTGATCCGAAGCGGAAGTGCCAATCTATATGTAAATAATCCTGTCATTTTTTATGGTTACTATGTTAGTATTGATATATAATAAATATCAATATAATAAATAAGTCGTCGTCATCATCATCAGCCGTTATAAGTCCACTGCTGAACAAAGGCCTTTCACATTTCCTTCCCGGCAAACGTTTCTATCTCGTCCCTCCATCTTGTGTTTGGTCTTTTTCTACTTCTTTTACTATCTTATGGGCACCAATTGGTTAGTCTTTTCCCCCCATCTATTGTCATCTCTTCTTGCTAGGTGGCCAGCCTATCTCCATTTTTGCTGTTTTATTAGTTGTATAATATCCTTCACTCTAGTCCTCTCTCTGATCCATGTTGATCTTTTTCTATCTCTTAGAGTTATCCCTAGCATTGCTCTTTCCATGGCTCTCTGTGCTTTTCCGAGTTCATTTTCGGCTCGTTTGGTGAATTTCCAGGTTTTGCATCCGTAAGTTATGGCTGGTATTATGCAGCCGTTGTATACTTTACGCTTTAGGCACATTGGCAAGGTGCTCTTCAGAATGTCTCTATTCATACCAAATGCTTTCCAAACTATCGTTATGCATTGTTTTATTTCGCAGTCATGGTCTTTCTCTAGCTTTATTACCTGGCCTAGGTAGATGTACTCATCGACCTCTTCTAGAATCTCACCTTCTATCTTTATGATCTTTTTGGGGACTTTATCGTTGAACATTACTTTTGTCTTCGTTCTGTTCATATTTAAGCCTACTTTTTTATTTTCCCTATTTAGATCCGTTAGCATGTTAACTGATATGTATCTCCCCTTTTACAAGCAGCCAGTAGCTCTAAAGCAAGTGTCAGATAAAAGTTTTTCGTTATCATTTATCTATATAAGTAAGGGATTTTTTGTATAAGAATGAGAAAACAAACTATGAAAATGAAAAATATTGAAAAATATTTTCAATTTCAGTGTTCTAGACGGTATAAATATTAAAATTCTAAAACTTCAACATTTTTTTAAAACCCTTAAAATTTTTAAATTAACATTTTTATGAACGCAGTTCCATCTTGTGTATTGGTGTATGTCTTCCGATGTATTCATATTTTTCTTAATTTTATTTTTGACAGGACGATAGCTGGATTAGCCTAGACGCAAACTATGCTACAGAGAAGGCCCAAAATAAATATCACTACTACTACTATAGGGAAAATAAATTAAACAATAAAACTGTCAAAATAAGAATACTCCCTGATGTGAAGTCTGAGCACTCACTATAATTGTTAAGAAAATGTTAATAATATCTTAAAACTTAATAAAAATGTCTAACAAATGTCTATTTAAAAAATGGAATGAATATATTACACATAACAACCCACTTTATTCACACGATTGATAGATTGCATTACTTACTTAAAATTATACACAAAACGGGGGTGAGGGGAGAAGGAGGGCCCCATATTATTGTTACGTTATGGGGTATCATCAAACCCCATATACACAAACGACTTTTGTGTTGTACTGGTGTGTAGAGTTGAAACTGGTCGGATATCGCTTGGAGTTCATTCTCCGTTTGTGTGCTGTTGCTTTGATGACATGAAAGTCGACTGGTTCATTGAGAAAAACGAAGTCCGATTTGAAATATTATGTTCGTTGTTTATTCAGTTTTACTTGTAGTGACACTCTGGGAATCTGCAGGGTAAGAAACGTGATACTACAAAATCTAATATCAAGTCTTTGTAGGTTAAAGTTCTCATTCAGAATATTGTTGAATTTTGAGTTGTCAAACAATGTCAACAAACAGACAAAGTACTGCTGCTCTTTTAAACTCTGTAAGTTGCATGTATCTCATATTTTTACACTTCACGTCAAAAATCTGTGCAGCGCTAGAAACACTGACTGTGCCCCCTGTGGAGGGGGGACCGCAGGGCCGCGGACACAAGTCCTAGCCTTGGACAGCTAGTCCTGGCCTCTCTCTCTCTCCTTGGGTTTTCAGTCCTATTTATCGGTATGCCCATTTTTAACATGTGATCTTTTCGTGATGTTAAAACATTACATTATACTTTTGTTTGCGTGAGTAAATTCTTTAGCCGGATCAGACAACATTCTTTTTGTTATTCTAAATTGTTGTACAAACATTTCATAATCTCAGGATTCAGTCTGTAATTTCTTTGTTTGTTATATTAACAAAACAAAACCTTCTTTTTAATAACATTCCTTATTTTTCAATTCTAACCAAATAAAAACAATTCATTTTGTTTACCATTTGTCAATATAGCCCTCATCCTAATTCCTGGCCTAACAAACACATTTTATATACACTGCATGATTTTGAATATACGCATTTAAACTTATTCTATCTATCTATCTATCTATCTATCTATAGGGGTCATATTGCTACAATACCCTAGGGGCCCTGTATAGGTTAATCTGGCCCTGGATATGTAATATAGACTTAGAGGCAACAAGCAACCGAAATCACTCACTTCACACTCCGCTATTTTACTGATAGCTGGGTGGAGAGATGGATTCATGCTTTTACCAAGGTCATTAGTGTGAAGTGAACACAAACTGTCCCTGCTGGAGTTTGAACTCAGCTCGCCGAGTCCATTCTCTGCACCTCTCGCTCTACCTTTTCATTTGATTAATCTTCACATCTTTACCTGTCATACAAATGATCTGTTCCCAATTATCAAATAGAAATAAAACAGGTCTGCTTAGTCACTCAATAGAAACTGTCATGCGACCAACGTCTTTTGGCAGCATGCCGTGTTGGGGGTTATCAATTAAAAAAATTGGAAAAAGGGCTGATCAATGAATAAGTTACTTCTCCCATCTTTTGTTAGATCACTAAAAAGTCTGAATTTTCAAAAAACAAGCGAGCACACACTAGGGATCAATTTAGCATAAACTTACATTGTATTTAGGAGGGGAATTTTCAAAAAACAAAAACGTTTTTTCTAGACATAATAAGGATTATGTTTAAATTTTCAGCTCTCTAGCTCCATTGGTACAGCCTGTACGCACGATACATACATAGTCAGCCAGATCAATTTGAATACTGAAGAAACCTATGTTGACAGTTTTGGTTGACGGTTTTTAATTCATCTTGATTCTAACAGCGCAATCAATTTTCCCTTCCTATCTTCTCATTATCCACTTTTCTGCTCATTTCAATGGACATTTTCTTTTATTCACTCATACAGATAGGATCTTAATTAGGCATTTATTTTTAATGTTTATTTTCATTAGATGAAGTATTACAACTCATTATTTTTAATTATTAAATTAAGATGAAGGTAAATAGTCGATCTTAATTAACTTGTTAATTTCCACCAAAGATTAAAAAGTGCTAAATATGTATATAATGACACTTATTATTCCTCTTCTTTTCCCAACTAAAATATGAACAGGTCTGCTTAGTCACTCAATAGAAACCATCATGTTACCAACATCATTTTTGAATAGAGAGAGATCAAAGTGTAGTATCTGTTCTTTGAAACCGCCATGTCCTCGAAGTTCAGAGAACCATGGCCATTTGGGGGTCCTTGTGGCATGCTCGGGTATCGTCCTGGGAGAAGTTGCGCAGGATATCTTGGCTGTGGCTAGGATCAAAGTGGAGTGTCTGTGCTTTCAAAGCTGCCATGGCCTCGAAGTTCAGAGAACCACGGCCCTTCGGGGGTTCTTGTGGCATGCTCGTGTATCGTCCTGGGAGAAATTGCACAGGATATCTTGGCCAGCTGTTCGGGAGGCGATCACCATTAGCATGCTCAGGATTCGTCCAGAGAAGCTTTTGGGATCCCCAACCCCTTATCCCGGTCCTCGTGGCATTTGTCTCAGTGACAGAGATTTGGGATTCTCCCCCCTCAAGTCTCTAGTCACGGGGACATGGGATCCCCCTACTGAATTTGGCACTAAATGACCAACCAAGGGTTGATGTGCCGTTAAACAAAACAATCGATCAATCAATCAACATCTTTTGGTAGCATTCCGTGTTGGGGGTGATCAATTAAAAAAAGGATGATCAATGAATAAGTTACTTATAAGTTACACTGAAAAGTCTGATTTTTCCCCAAAAAAGCGTGCACACATTAGGGATCAATTTAGCATAAACTTGCATTGTAAATTGAACTTGCCACTAAAAACCTATTATGGGGGAATTTTCAAAAAACTAAAAAAAATGTTTTTTTCTAGACATAATAATGAGTATATGTTGAAATTTTCGGCCCTCTAGCTCCATTCAAGTAGCCTGTACATGTGATACATACATAGCCAGCCAACCAACTCCAAAACTCTTTTGGCAGCAATAAAAAAAAAGAGTAAATACAAAAAAATAAACAGGTCTGGTTAGTCACTCAATAGAAACCGTCACGTGACCAATGTCTTTTGGCAGAATGTTGTGTTGGGGGTGATCAATTAAAAAAATTGGAAAAAAGGGGTGATCAATGAATAAGTTACTTCTCACACCTTTTGTTGGGCAGTGATCACTAAAAAAGTCTGAATTTTCAAAAAACAACTGTGAATCCTGCCAGACACAAACTAAGGGACCAATTGAACCCCCCACTATAAACCTATTCAGGGAGGGAATTTAAAAAAAACAAAACCGTTTCTTCTAGACATAATAAGGAGTAAATGTTAATTTTTGCATGATACATACATAGCCAGCCAGACCGATTTGAAAACTGAAGAAACCTATTTTGTCAGTTTTGATTGACGGTTTCTAATTATTGGAATATAACAAATGAATTAGTCTGGCAATCTACTCTAATAATGAGCAGTGTGATTTTCTTGGTTCTCTGTCCATAACACTTGACTCTTCAACTCAGGGGTAACCATTTTGCTGATACAAATGGGTCAAATTGACAAATGTCAAATCAACAAATTTTTAATCACGGATTTTGTTCATATTTGGCACAATTATAGATCTTTATGAGACAAATTGAACGGTACCTGTCTCACAAAGGGTTCCAGAGATACTGACCTCTGAACTTTGCAAAAAATGTAACTTTTTGAAGGTAATGACAAAGTTTGAAAATCTATATCTCAGTTGTATAGTTATATAATTGAGATTTCTAGGTATAAAAAAGAACCTAGAAATCTCAATTATATAGTGTTGCCAATTTAGCAGGTTTCGCGCTAGATTTAGTGCGTTTCTTGATTTGGCAGTGCAAAAAGTGCTAAATTAGTGCGTTTTCACCTAAAACATTCTGGCCATTTTTGGCCATTTCTTTACCTTTTTTAGCATCTTTTTGGCCATTTTTGGCAATTTAAACAAATCTAGTGCTTTTTTAGCAGTCAAACTAGCACGAAAATATTTTTTGAGTTGGCAACACTGATTATATACCATTTTAAAGTACTCAAGTAAAGATCTATAGTGTTAAATTTTGAACAAAATTTGTGATTGTCACAGTTTGACAATTTAAAACTATGGGCTCTTAAAAGTGAAACAAATTCACTATTTTTTTCTTAAAAAATTGTTTCATAGAAATTCAAAAATATCCATGAATTTTTTTCACACGTATTAACTGCTAATCAAAATAATGAGGGATGCAAAAAAATCACTCAAGCGACATTAAAAATTAGTAGCTATTATTTATCATATATTGTTCTTGTATTTTGTTATAACTGAAAGCCACATGCATATTACATGGTTGATATTGCTATGTTCCATATATAACTGGTTATATTAGGTAAAATCATTATGCATATCAAATGGCATGCTTTCCTTTATGTTTTAATAAGACTTACAAAAATATGAGCAAGCATACAGGGTGTCTCTAAAGTCTGGACACATAGGAAATTTATAACTAACTATATTCATGTGGAATGGTCTCCTCGTTCACCAGACCTTAGCCTCCTTCACTTCTTTTTCTGGGGTATGCTAAAGGAAAAGGCGTACTCAATGAAAATTAAAGATACAAGACACCTGAGGGAACGCATCATAAATGAATGTGCTCAAATTGACAGAAATGTGGAGTTAATGCATCGGGTTCATATGAATCTCGCAAATCGCATTGAACTTTGCATCACAAATGGTGGAAAACACATTGAAGATGTTATTTATTAATATTTCAATTAAATAAAATGTTGTTCAAATTTTGTTATTGAAAATATGCACTTTGCCTATGTGTCCAGACTTTAGGGACACCCTGTATAACACCGATTTCTTTTCTTATTCTATATTACAAAGTTATAAGAATTACGAGACACCTGAGGGAACGCATCATAAATGAATGTGCTCAAATTGACAGAAATGTGGAGTTAATGCATTGGATTCATGTGAATCTCGCAAAGCCTGTATATTACTCTGTCTTAGTAAATGGTAAAGGAAATCATCTGCTTCGATGTTTATGTACATTGTATAGAACTGATAACCTTAGTAACAGACAATAGAGTAGAATGTGTACCGGATCACAGTGATTATGTAACAAAAATATTCTGAAACAAACCAATGTATGACATCACTATTGACCTCATTCTGTTAAGTTACTTTTATGCAACTTATTTGAACCAGCCGTGTTTGTGCTTTCTTAGAAACTAGTTTACTCATGCCGTCAAAAATGATGGCATGTACGGATACACATTGCATTAAGAATTACAAAATATGCTAACCGACCTAAATAGGGAA
>VCCN01000071.1:4339869-4353766 GCA_006491835.1 Architeuthis dux
GCAATATTTTATATACTGAAATTACTAGTGTATTTAACTCAATAAATCCTCAGCTACTTACCACTTATACCTACTTCTATATAGGATTATAACACACACATACACGTGTGTATGTGTTATAAACTATAACCTTTTTCTCTGATACCAGTTTTGAGATGTTCCTTCATGCCAAAAGCCTTCTAAAGATCATGATTCACTTTAAGTATTTCACCAAACTTCTGTGGTTGTTTAACTTATCATAGATTCTGCAACCATTGTTGTCATTGGAAGATGTGAGAGGTTTTATTGAGAATTTGTTTACAGCCAAGAAGCGTCAGTTCTTTATCTTTGATATGGTAGGAACAGACCGACTCTCCTGGATATGTTCACATTATTTCATCCCGCTGTCAGCTCTCAAAAGGAAAGGCATTTCATCAAAGTAATGGATAGCATTTATGTCTGACCATAAGACAAATGGTTAACAAGGCTATTTGGAGGACAGCAACTCATCCAAGCCCCATAACCGTCCATATTGAGTTTAAGTAGATGGCACCCTGGTCATAATACCAGTGCATTGGATACAGTGTAATACGAGGGATGTCCGAAAACTAAGGTACAAACATTTACTACTAATTCAACATGTCTATTACTATACAAATGAAATGTTGTGTATATGTTACCAGCTCTACTATGCTACTTTTCCACGTAGCATGGATTGCATTGAGATTGATGCACTTGTCCCATCGGTACACAAGCGCATAATTACCCTCCTCGAGGAAGGTGGCATCAAGTGACTGGATCCAGTCTTGCACAGTGTCATCTGTTTGGAATGGTACAGGGGAGCTGATGGGGACTTTCTGGAGCACATGATCATGTGTGATGAGACCTGGGTGCATCATGTTACCATGGAGACAAAGGTTGATACCATGAGCTGGATGCATCCATTGTCACCGATCCCCCCCCCTCCCCAATAATTTCAAAATTTAGCAGTCAGCGAAGAAATTGATGGCAATGGTTGCTGCTCGTTGTCAGACAGTTAATGCAGTCAGATACTGTGAAACACTGGACAGACTGAGGGAAGCTGATCGTTGAAAGAGATCAGGATGTTTGCTTAAGGGTGTCATCCTGCTGCACGACAATGCCACCCCACACACAGCCAACCTGACAAAAGAGTGTCTCCGGTGATATGGTTGGGATGTTTTACCACATCCACTGCATAGTCCTGACTTGGCACCTTCAGATTATCATCTGTTTGGGACCCTCAAAAGACATTTATCCACTTGACGACACCTTCTTCGAGGAAGAGTAGCCTAGTAGTGCTGGTAACATATGCACAATGTTTTATTTGTATAGTAATAAACATGTCGGATTAGTAAATGTTTGTACCTGACTTTTCTGACACCACTCGTATTAGAGATGAGTAAAAGTTATCTTGTCATCTTGTGAATTTAATTAAAACTTTAGATCTGTAATTATAGTGTGATATTGACAGGTAAGCAGTAAAGAATGCAATTAGAAATTAAGTGAAGCAATTAATATAAAACAGTATTATCAATTTATATTGTTCCAAAATATTTGTATAAAATGGAGAACGTTTTTATGGATGGGAGAGAGAAATAGAATGTTTATATAATATTTAATTATAAGAATTGTTTATTTTGTTAGTTTAAGTCACATGTAAACAACATCGTTTCAAGGGCAGATAATAAGTGCCTTTGTCTTGAGATGACATCCTTTTATACCTTAGAGTCCAAGGCATAAACTCATGTTAACACATCTTGCTTTCTTCTTTTTCATTTCTGATATTTTTAATGTGTAAGTAATACACATACACATCTGTCCAAGTGTAATCCACTAGTCTCTACTAACAGCAGCTCTGAGTCGTTGTGTGCATGCGCCTCTCTTGGTGAGGCAATCAGCAAGTTGCTGAGATGTCGCCACCCATGAAAGGTTGACATGCTGCTAAACACAGCAAACCAAACCAAATTGAGTTTCAGTAGACAGCCCCCTAGTCATAATACCAGTGCATTGGATACAGTGTAATATTTACAGAGTTTTCTAAAAAAAATTAAATGTTCATCTTATATACCGGCATGTACGATATATCTAACTACAATTGAAGAAATCTGTGTGTGTGCACCATGATTACTCAACAACTGGCCATTGTATGAAATTGACATTCACCTGATATATTAGGCTTAAAGATAAACAGAACAAAGACAAAAGTAATGTTCAATGATAATGTCCCAGAGAGCCATGGAAAGAACAATGCTAAGGATAACTCTAAGAGATAGAAAAAGTTCAACATGGATCAGAGAGCAGACTAGAGTGAAGGATATTATACAAATCATTAATCAAAATGCCTTGCCTTTTTGTATATTGTCTACAATGACAAACCTGGTAGAGATGGATCATTGAAACTGAAGAATGACATCCAATTCTCTGGAAGGCTAAAAAATGATCTCTGCATTGCCACAAAATGTTTCTTGAAATGTAAGCAATGACTTGCTGAATATGACTTACTGTCCAGAAAGTATCCAGCCATATGATATTATCAAAAAATAGCCTACCTAGGGCAATGGCACCATAGTCCCCTTCAAAGTACTTTCCTTGGGACCTCAAACATTTATACCAGTGTTTCCACTTTTCAAAACAGTCTGCAAATTCCTCTTACGGGATTGCCATCTATTGCCTTGTGTTTTCCTTAATCGCATCCATGTTCTGAAATCCCTTCCCCTTTCAACAGCGAAAAGCCAGAAGTTTGATCATTGTGAATGCGACAGTCACACAGTACACAAGCTCACTCAATGGTGTCTCACTGCCGAGTAACCTCATAGAAGAGTGTCTGTTCACACATGTGCAGTAAAGTTCCCTCCAAGTTACATCAAAGCTGCGGTACCAGTTCAAGATATTTGTGATTATAAATCAATAGAATTAGCCATTCCTCTAAAAATATTTCACTTTAAAGAATTGCAGTATCGTTCTGAAGATTTGTCTTTTTTATGAAAAAAGGATTTTTTTTTCATTGAAAACTATTTTCATTGGTGGAATATGAAGAAATTTATTTTTTACTCTTTTAAAGGTTAACTATTGTTCTTTTCCCAATTAAATTGATCATCCCCTACACAACGTGCTGGGGGCATGCTGGACTTTTAGTGATCACCACTCAGCAAAAGATGAGAGAAGTAACTTATTAATTGATCACCCCCAACACAGCCAAAAGACATGTGACATTTTCTATTGAGTGACTAACCAGACCTGTTTATTTTTTGTATTTAGGCTTTTTTTTTTCATTTGAGTCTCATTATGTGCAGTTAAACAAATATGTAGAAAGACTCTTGTGGCCATATTTTCAATTAAGAAAATGACAGTTTTCGGAAGACTTTGAAGAAGAAATTGCAGGATAAACAAAACTGATCTTTAACTCTTAAATTGTTAACAATTCAGTAAACACGCCTTTGTCTGTTCAGATGTCGGACTTGCCCTTCATTAAAAAGACCAAAAAGGACAAGCAGACACATGGTGATTAAATACACATTATCATGTCAACCTTTTGAATGACAACAGCACTGAATGTCCTTTCCCTTTTGAACAAGATGGAATTAACTTTTGTATTTAGAGCAAGTACTTAGTGTTCAAGGTCTTTGATTATCTGGAAGGTACATTAGTTGAAACCAGGTGAGGACAGTTGACTGTCTGGTTTGAGGTACATTCAATTCATGGTGATTCTATTTACACAGAATAACTCCCTTTGAGCACAAGTTTTTGATAGAGTATTAGTTAGGTGATTGTGAGTTCTGTGGGTTATTCCTTATTACCAGAAAACTGAAGATCATTAACTGAGACCTACTCAAGAAAAAACAATCATTAACTTAAGTCAGACTCAGAAATTAAGAAAGCCATAGCCAAAGGGGAGGTAGAAAAATCTGGTATAGCAGACCATATGTGGAATGAAAAGGGCACACATTACCCTCTCAGGGATGAGGTCCAGATAATTGACAGGGAGCCCTGCTGGAGAATGAGAAAGTTGATTTCAGCATCATGTAGTTTTCTTTGCTTGGCAAAGGTGTTAGAGCATTCCTTTGTGTATAGATTGGAATTGGTGATTCTATTTACACAGAATAACTCCCTTTGCGCACAAGTTTTTGATAGAGCATTAGTTAGGTGATTGCGAGTTCTGTGGGTTATTCCTTACTGTAACATTGTCTGGTACTTTGTTTGCCTTTCTGTTTTGCTGTGTCAGGTTCGAATGCGTTTGGTTTGTAACCGTGTTTAGCATGTTAAGAAAAGAAGACGGAACAAGAAGCACATATTGACAGGGCTGTTTGCCTGTGAATATCTGATGTCTTCCCCGTTCCCACTTCCAGTCCGTATTTTCGGGACCGGAAACTGATTGGGGGCTGCTGGGAGCTTGCTTTGGCATGTTTATTGATTTAACATACATATACATTACTTATATATAAACATTACACTTACTACCAGAAAGCTGAAGATCATAACCCAGACCCACTCAAGAAAAAACAATCATTAATGTGTCAGACTCGAGGAACTTAAGAAAGCCATAGAGGTAGAAAAATCTGGTATAGCAGACCATATGTGGAATCAAAAGGGCACACATTACCCTCTCCAGATAATTGACAGGGAGCCCTACTGAAGAATGAGAAAGTTGATTTCAGCACCATGTAGTTTTCTTTGCTTGGCAAAGGTGATAGGGCATTCCTTTGTGTATAGATTAGAATCACCTGAAGCCAGGTTCTAACAAAAAAAAGGTGCCTAGACACATACTAAATACACATAAATAATTTTAGATTCATTATTTTCATTAAATTTAACTAGTTTTTACCTTCATTCTAATTTTAGTTGTTTTTATACAACTTATTAATTCTGGCCACTGTTTCTATGGCAACAAATAACAGCGCAATCGGAAATAAAGAGTAAGCCTTTGGTGAGAATCAAACTCATACCCTCATTGCCAGAGGGAGACTAGTTTATGCCTAGCTGCTTTTTACCAATCGGCCACAAAGACTTCATTAAACTAACTCCCACAACTGTCTCTCTGTGCCATATTTATATTGTTTTACATATGTGACCTAGTAGTCTTTTATAAATCAATCTTTATTATTATTGGATGAAGTATTGTAACACACCACTTTTTATTAAATTTGACTAGTTTTTACTTTCATCCTAATTTTAGTTGTTTTCATACAACTTATTAATTCAGGCCACTGTTTCTATGGCAATGAATAACTGCGGGATAAAGAGTAAGCCTTTGGTCTTATATGTAAAACAACAATAAAGATTAATTTTAGATCCATTCTACATTTTTATTTTGTATTTAAAATCAAGACACAATAAAAACAGGCATTCCAAGGGAAATTATGAATCACAGCCACACATATATGCTGTGTTGGGGGTGATTAATTAAAAAGTTGGGCTGTGATCACTAAAAAATGTCTAAATTTTCAAAAAACATGTGGGCACAAACTTGTGACCAATTTAGCATAAGCTTACACTGAAAATTGAACCCCCCCCACTAAAACCCTATTTTGGAGGGGAATTTTCAAAAGACAAATAATCATCATCATCATCATCATCAACATCAACAACATCGTACTGTGTGTACACATTTCAAGTTTCTACTATAAACGGTTAGGGCTGGGTGAAGTCCAGATGGGTGAATAGATAGATAAAATTGAACCCCCTACTAAAACCCTATTTTAGAGGGGAAATTTAAAAAACAAAACAAACAACATTTTCCCTACTCATTGAGTTTCTACTATGAACGGTTAGAGCTGTGTGAAGTTCGGATACATAAATAGATACATATAAATGTGTGAACACATGAATAACCTAAACCTTTGGTAGCAGTGAACTCTTTCCTCCCTGATAACGCCTCTAGGCCTGATAAAAAAAAAGAACTAAAAAACATGTACCGTGGACTGATTGCTTGCCTGATACTGCTAAGCAGTTTATAGATAATAATTTATTATTATTGAAAATAAACAGAAACTTTTTTTAAATGATAAACAAAATTTATTAAAAATAAAAAATTTAAATCATATTTCCAATCAATCGATAATAATACCTTTTTCAAGGTTTTATTTCACTGAACTTGGAAGTGATATTTTGGGAATAATCACTGAGAATTTGGTAAGCGTACATTTAGTATCAAAAGAGATATAGCAATTTATTTACTGCCCATTGTATCTTTTTGTTCAGCAACAGGCTGTTAGATTAGTTTCAGGGCAAACAGGTATATCAGGGAAGTAATCAAACATGACTGCTAGGGAGGAAAGGGTTAATAGAGATTGTGGATCCATAGAACTGAATGAACTAGAACAAAAGGTACAGAATAACATTTGATTGAAATTGTATGGAAATGATAGCTGATTTGTACATCATCAACAAAGTGCTTTTGGAAGAAATGTATTTCTTTGGTATCATTTTACTGAATCCTGATGTGGTGAAAGCTGACCACATTTTCTTTCTATCTATTTGCACTTGTGGGTCAACATCGAAATGCTAGAGAGTGCACCGTTATATTTAAGATGCTTACCTTTTATCATTCTGAAAGGGAAACATAGCTTTGTCATCTCCTTGAGAGAGGTTTGGTTATTAATCTCCATGGAGCAGATGAAGCCATGCTTTAAGTATCCATAGCAATTTTACTTCTAAGACTGGAATCCATTTACTTACCAAGTTCTTACAGCACTTTGTATTTAAAACCAGAATACAAGGAAGATAAAGATTTAAAGGAAATACATAATTGTTATTTTGAATTTAAATCCAAGCACAATAAAAACTAGCATTCAATGGGAAATTATGAATCATTGCTACCCATATATGCTGTTGGGCTCTGATCACTAAAAAACAAGCTGGCATAAACTAATGACCAATTTAGCATAAGCTTACATTGAAAATTGAACCCCCTTCTAAAACCTTATTTTGGAGGGGAATTTTCATAAAACAAGTGGGCACAATCTTGTGACCAATTTAGCATAAGGTCACATTGTAAATTGAACCCCCCTCTAAAACCCTATTTTGGAGGTGAACTTTCAAAAAACAAACATTTTCCCTACTCATTGATATACCCAATTTCGGACATCGTGTCCATTTTCGCCATGTATGTCTGATTAAAAATTTTAAGAATTGGACATTCAAAATTGTCTGATTTAAGGGCACTCAGCGTTGCCAACTTTGATATTTTATATCAAAATTTAGATATTTTTTGTTGCGTTTAGATATAAGAAATTGGTTTTAGATATTGGATATCAGTTCTAGCCACTTTTAGCTATTTATGTTCATTATTGTTATAATAATCTAGCTACATTTAGCCACTATTAGCTATTTTTAGCAATCAATTTTTCCATCTGAATTTTACCAATTTGGAGCAAGGTTGACCAATTTGTCCGAGTTTTGAGAAAACTAATCTGGCAACTCTGTGTGTGTGTGTGTGTGTGTGTGTGCAAAATTCTGAAACAGAAACATAGCTTTGTCATCTCTTTGAAAGAGCTTTGGTTATTAATCTCCACAGAGCAGATGAAGCCATGCTGTAAGTGTCCAAAGCAAATTCACTTATAAGACTGAAATCCATTTACTTACCAAGTTCTTACAACACTTGGAAATATAAAATGTTCCTGAATTTTGACCAGGGATGGAAATGGGGGTGGGGTGTACATGGGTGTACAGCATACACCTACTTCTCAATTTCCAGCTTTTTTTGTATGTTGCTTTTTTTTTAGGGGGGGGGGTGTTTACGGCATGTCAACCCATCTGGGGTTATTTTATGCCAAGGTTGTTTAGAAGTGAAATGTTTTTGGGTACATTTGTAGAAAATTGTGATAGGGTTAGGTTGTTTTGTGTTGTTGTTTCTGTAAGTAGTGATTTATATTTTTTGGTATAGATTATTTTTTTCAGAAAGGATAAGATGTCATCTTTGTTGACGTTGTTAAACAGGTCCTTCATGTTGTTTGCGTTGTAAAAGAGTTATCTGGTAGATGCAAAATTGATGCATTCCATTAGGAAATGTTTTACGGTGATGGGGGACTGGCATCAGTGTTGCCAATTTAGCACATTTCGCGCTAGATTTGCACGTTTCTTGTTTTGGCAATGCAAAAAGTGCAAAATTAGTGCGTTTCTGCCTAAAACATTTTGGCCGTTTTTGGCCATTTTTACCATTTCTAGCATCTTTTTGGTGGTTTTTGGCCATTTCTGGCTATTTTAAAAAGTTTAGCGCTTTTTTATCTCTTTTTGGCAGTCAAACTAGCGTCAAAGTATTTTTTGAGTTGGCAAAACTGACTGGCATACTATACATTCAGGTTGACCATCTTGGTTAAAGATGAAGGAATGTGTGATTGTATGACCAATACGTAATCTGGATAGAATAGAATGGAAACCGGAATTCAGAAAACTTGCAAAGAGGAAGTAATCCTTCCTCTTTGCAAGTTTTCTGAATCCCGATTTCCATTCTCCCAGGTTGGGTTTTATTGAGTGTAGTTTGTTTTGTGTGTTGTTGTTCCACTGTTGCTGCCATTTGTTTAGTATGTATCTGTTTAGTTTTGGTTTGAAGTCTGTATATGGAATTTTGAGTTTTGTGGGATCTAAATCTAGTGCTTGGCTGTGGTATCAGATTTGTCATTGCCTCTGATCCCAATGTGGCTTGGAATTGTAGGATCTTTTGTTCAGTTCCCAAAACCCATCTCCATCACTGATTTTGATATCTTTGTTTGTTGCTTAACTTTGACAAATCAATACTGATGTTTGAATATAATTAGGAAATGTTCCCTCTTAATTTTAAGTGTCAGTGTGTGTCAAAATCGTATGATGTGCAAATCTTTACCTGCAAATTTTGGCAGAGCCTATCTATCATATTATTTTACAATGGTCGATTTTTGGTTGAACCACTTCTTTTTGAACTTTTGACTTTACCCAGTTCTCAGTAGGCCCCAAATAGGCTATACATTTGTGCAAAATTCACATATGATTTCCCCTTTCGCAAAAAAGAGGAAGAAATTGTGTGGTCTCACTCTGATAATAATGATCTGATTTCCATCTATTTCTATACGATACTAAAAGTCGGATTCGCCCAACCAACTTTGGCATGCATACTCAAAGTCATGGTTAAGTCCGGATAGAGAGATAGATACATATAACTGTCAGAACACATGAATAACCTAAACCCAGCAATAAACCAGTGTTGTGGGTGGTGGTGATTAATAAAATGGAAGACATTTAAATTAGATTTAAAAAATATAAATTTTTGTTTTAAGGTTGATTTATTCTTATTTGGAATATATATATATTTTTAAAAAATTTTTTTTATTTATTCATAAAATTTCTTTATCTAGATATTAACAGACCCTATGAACTCCATCCTGGATTAATGACATTTTGTGGAATGGTGGGCCATTGGCTATGGAAGAATTGATGAACTTTTGGGGTGCAGATTTTAACCCGATGTGGCTCCCGCTACTCAATAAGGACAAGGTATAGAAATCCAAATAAGGCAAAGATAAAAAAAACCCACCTGAATCCTACGTTTTAAGTGTTGCCTCCATTGGAGCAAAAACTTCTGTTTACTATCATCACATTTGGATATTACCGGGATCTACCATAAGATCAGGGCGATAAAACTGAAAAACAGCCAAATTTGGGTGGAAAAAGGGACCAAATAATAGCCAAGAGCTATTATTCAAAGGCTATCACAACTGCTAAATTGAGCATAATAAAACAATAAATCTTACAACTCACATATTTTTTATTTACTTCACTATCAATCAGCAAGTCATTTTAATTGTATTTGGTACTTTTTTGGACAGTGTTTTCTTTTTAAGTTGTTACAAGAGCCGAACATATGGATATACTTAATACAGTGTATATAATATATAGACTGTATTTAGTACCTGCAAACACATAAATAAATAATATAACTTGTTTGTTTTCAAACTCATTCAGCAATAGTGAAGAAGTTCCGAGCAAATTAATTTCTTTGAAGCAACTTTTTGTTTATACAATGAAGTGACAGGTATGCGTTTTTTTTTTAATACTAAAGTATAGATGCTTTCAAATTTTCACCTACAAAAACTTGACCCCCAAATAAATGGGCAATCTTACGGTAGATACCAGTACACCTGAGGAAGGTCAAAGAATGGATCGGCCGAAACATTGTTCAATCGTCCGAAAAACTATTTGAATGTTAATGTCCCTTCTAAAAACTATAGAAAATATATAGTAAAACTGTACTGGTATATCATAATATAATACAAGTATGATTGCATTCTATGAAGTAACGTATTTAGTTGAGATTTTATTCTATACTTTCAAACTTCTTTATTCAGTTTGTTGTTTCATTAAATAAAACATCAATGATTATTTTTTATTTTCATGTGATGCAATGTTGAAATAAATGTGGTATTTGAAAAACCGACTGACTAGTTAACAGCAACAGTTACCTGTGATGACTTGGGCTCCAAAGGAAGTTGCAATGTCAAACAATATATATATGAAAGAGAACCTACCTTTTTGTAGAAATACAAGGTGATCAGTCAAGTTCTTCAGTTGTCTGTTTCTTCTTTAGTATTAGCTTTAGTTAGTGGCTTTTAGTAGTGGTTAGTAATTGAGAAGATAGGGAGGAAGAATAGAATATAGTGTTGTTAGCATTTAGAAGATTCAGTTGATCTTTAAATATGTTGATTTAGGAGATGCCGAAATAGGTGTGACTAGCATCATTGACAAGTTGATTCTGACTGGTAAGTATTGCCTAAAAGCGCAGCAACATAGGGACACTGAGGTTGACCCCAAGGTCAACTGTCTAGACAAGTGCTTCTAAAAATAACACACACCAACTCCTGTTGTCCAGAGGTCATGACATAACATTTTGTGCGCACATTAATTTCCTTTGTGCACTGGTTTCAAAACATGCACTTGGGTCTAGCAATAAAAGCACAAGATGGAAGACAATATGAAGATTTAGCTGATTAATTTTTAGACCTCTGTACACTTAGGCTTTCTTAAAACCCATAAGAACCCAGACCCATTTCTACTTGAAGGAACATTATATGGGATTCTGGGTAGGCAAATTGACACAGTGATGTGACTGCACCAGGATGTTCATTAGATGTCACTTAGTACACTTCATGAGTTAAAATCAAGGATAAAATATAATATTATATAAGAGGCTGTCCAGATCAATTAAATTGTATGTGACACCGGTGTCACAGTGGGTCCTTGTGGGTTTTAAATGGAATATTATACCATGTTCTAGCACTATAAAATGACTTTGGCCACTCACTGTAATATACTTTTTACCATCATCTTAATTGATTAGTTGGTTTTTATCGCAACTTTTGCTCAGACCAATTACCCTCCGGCAGTAAGCAAATAGCGTCGATCAGAAAATAAGGAATAAGTCTCAGGTAGCACCGTTTTTTTAATTTTTGTTAAAAACATGGAGAAATGACAGTTTTGGTTGATGGTTTTAACAAAAGGAGAACAAAATGCTTTTTTCAGATAGTTATATAATTAGATATATACATAAAAAAATACTTCATGAGAAAGAATAAAATTAAAAAATTATTGCAGAAAAAAGAAATTATTAATGGAGCTAACTTAAGTGTATAGTGAACAGAGATAAAAGCGGATTTTATGTGTGTATGCACTGCGATCACTCGACAACTGGCCATTGTACACAATTGACATTAGCCAGATATATTAGTCAGCACACAGTGCAGTGTCGTGTTTGTAGTTTTTTGGATCAGCGGTTCTTGAGAAATCTAATAAAAATAAATAAAAGATCTGTAATGTTTTTTATCTAAAATTATAGATCTAGATTTAGATCTAAATATCTAAATTGGCAATAGATCTAGATCTAGATCTAGAATATCTAAATTGGCAAAAGATCTAAATTTAGATATAAAATATGTAAATTGGCAATAGATCTAGATCTAGATATTTTATATTTAAATTGGCAATAGATCTAAATCCAGATTTTATATCTAAATTGGCAATAAATCTAAATCTAGATATGTTATATCTAAATTGGCAATAGATCTAGATCTAGATATATAATATCTAAATTGGCAATAGATCTAGATTTAGATATAAAATATCTAAATTGGCAACACTGAAGAGAAGAAGCCAAATACTTCGAAGCTGTAGTTTATGACGGACGGAAAATTATTTTACATGACTATTATGCTCCACACACACCATAAAGTCTGGCCCCTTCCTAACATGCCCCTGCCCTAGTTTCATGAAATGCTGTTTTTATTGCTTGCTTGAGGCCGTCTGTCGATATCGATGATGATGTCCTCTATTCCTTTTCTTGGTATCAATTTTTGGTTTTCATCTTTGATTATGGTTTTGTATTCAGCGTTCATGATTTTGTTGATGGCTTCTCAGGCCAAAGTTGCTATCAACCCCCAGCTTGATGGCCGTCTTCAATTTACGACTAGAGGCCAAAACCAAAACCTGCACCTTCTACATCTTCTGCCTACAATATGCTGATGATGCAGCTTATCCTTCTCCATCCCCCCCCCCCAGTGTCTCCAGAGAAATTTAGACATCATAAATAACGCCTACACTGCTGGACAGTTGTATATCAATGCCAACAAGACAGAGGTCTGCTCCCATCATTTCAAACCTACCAACAGAGATGTTCTGCTGTTTTTATACTGCTTTGGATAAGATATTTCAGTAAGTAATGTTATTCAAGTGTTGAATACAGATCCCATAAATGACTTACCAATGAAATTTTTTGAAATGAAAAGTGACTATATAAAAATAGTCCTACCACTGTGTAACATCGTCTGGTGCTAGTGCCTTTGTTAGCTTGTCGTTCTTTCTGTTTTAGTTATTTGTAGTTCGAAAACGCGTTTGGTTCCACTCTATTTAGCATGTTAAGAGAAGAAGCTGAAAGACGAAACAAACACGTGTTGACAGGGAGATTTTTGCCAGCTCCCACTTCTGGGCTCCCGTTTTCATGACCGGAAACCGGGGCTCGCAAAACAGGCTGTTAGGTAAATTGTCAGTGTGTTTATTCATTTAAAAAAACATACATATATAAGCATAGATACATAGATATAAACATTACACACTGCTATATGTTTAGTATTACTTATTATATATAGTCAGATATAGTCACAGATAAAATAAAATTTCAGACTAATTGCATTTTCAAGTTTACTAAATCTTCAGTGTTAGGTTGGTATAATGACAGATATTAACAGATTAAAAATGCAACAAAAGACTTACTCACAGATCCTTTATTCATACAATGACCGTGGTCAACGACACCCATGTGTGTCCTCCTCTGATCTCCTAATAAAAATATAGCTGCTCATTCACCAGAATGTAAAACATTGCTCCCCTTACCGGAAGTTGGTAAGTGCTTTCGTGCCTAAGATACTTAACATTCAGATCTCAAATCAATAAATGTAAATTACTGTTTACTTTTTAAGCATGAAGAATTTTCCCTTATGGATTGCATCAGTCAGTTTAGACCCTGTAAACTTGATAGTCTGATGGACACAGTGCTGCCTTATTTTGTAGAATCAACTGATTCGGTGAATATTGGACTAAACTTGAATTAAACCATAGTTTTGTGGTCGACAAATACACCGGCTTTGAAAACCAACTTGTATGAAATTGACATTCGCCTGATATATTAGGCTTAAAGATGAACAGAACAAAGACAAAAGTAATGTTCAATGATAATGTCCCCCCAAAAGGTCATACAGATAGAGGGAGAGGCGCTAGAAGAGGTTGATGAATACATCTACCTAGGACAGGTAATAAAGTTAGAGAAAGACCATGACAGCGAGAAAAAAACGATGCATAACGATAGCTGGAAAGCATTCAGTATGAATAGAGACATTTTGATGAGCACCTTGCCAATGTGCATCTGCATAATACCAGCCAT
>VCCN01000071.1:4382742-4396387 GCA_006491835.1 Architeuthis dux
GAACAAATAACGTAAATGTAAACTTATTTATTAAATTTCTCTAAACTGATGAATACAATAAAGTAAGAAAAAAATTTGTATTGAGAATACATCTTATATTTTTTACTTAGAAGCAACCTTATACGCAGGTTCTGCTCTACCACTGAGCTAACAACAAACTCTTATGGGAGGCAGGAGTTTTTAACCATACACTTTGCTGGTCTCTCTATTCTCACATTTGTATTTAGGCACGAATATAATGTGGCCCCCTATGCCGACAGTATGAAATCAAATAAATAAATGATATTTTTTATTGATCCACAACGTATTGCACAACTAGTTTCACTTTAAGATTATTCAAGTGGACATCGAATGGTTTTAAGAAAGGTAATTTATACTAAAAAGTTCTTCTTTGTTTTTTTCCTTCTTTTTTGCTTTTCTTCTTGCCCAACGTATCATTTTGATAACTGAGCATTGTAGCACTAAAAATAAGGAAATTATCAACTTTTTAAAAGTTGATATTTTCGTTATTTTTAGAGCTACAGTGCACAGCTGTTTTTATTTTGAAGCGTTTACACTCTGCATTATGATTCATGGAGTGTTCAAGCTTCAAAATAAAATAATAAACTGAGCATTGTAGCTCTAAAAATAAGGAAATTATCAACTTTTTAAAAATGGTGCATTGGGCTCTTATTGTGCATGGCCACTCATATATATATATATAGTTTCTTTCCTAAAAACTATCACATAGAAATTCAGATATATCCGTGAATTTTTTCATGTGGAGTAACTTGTTGAAAAATAATCTGAAGTTGATGGACTTTGCTTCTATCTTTAGAGATTCTTAAATCTACTTTGACTGTTTGGTTCCTTGAAGCCTCTCCATTCCTTTCTCTTTTTGCCTTCAGGCATCCATATTGATTTTTTCCCTGCTTTGGTATTCTGCCATTTTCTTCTCCACTCAACATTCTAAATTCCACAGATTTGGTTGGTTGGAATCCTGTGTTCTTGTTTTGATGGTTGGCAGGTCCAGTTAACCTGTAATTGGTGGAGGCCATTTTTGCAGCTTGTAAATAGGCGGGGTAGCTCCATCTTAGGAGCATTTCTGATCAACTGAAGAATTCTAAGTACCATGTTATGGATAATTGAGTGGCTGTGTATGGTAAGTGACCAATGAACAATTTTTAAAAAGTTGATATTTTTATTTTATTGCTGCAATGCTCAGTTTTTTTTCAAATTCTGAACCTGAACATTCTATGAATCATAATGCAGAGTGTTCAAGCTTCAAAATAAAATAAAAACTGAGCATTGTAGCTCTAAAAATAACAAAAATATCAACTTTTTAAAAATGCAGCCTTGTCAGCTGGAGCCTAGAATACGTTGACTGCATACCCTGCAGAAGGGTAAGACACCCCCAAACAGGTGCCACCTGTTTTTTCACCAAAGTCGCAAGACTCTAGTTTTCAAAAAATGACCTTTCACCAAAGTCGCAAGACTATTTTTTAAAACTGATTTCAGCATTAAATGACCCATCAAGAGTTGATATGCTGCTAAACAAATCAATCAATCAATCATTTAAAAATGTTTCGTTGGGCACTTATCATGCATGGCCACACAATTCAGTTCTTTGACAATTGTTTGAAGTTGGGTAATTTTGGCAGAGATTCAGTTCTTTGATGATTCATTTAAAAAGTTATCAAACTTGTAACCCAACTAACAACAACATGACACTAAAGTTCCATTTTAGTTCTAATACATATACAAATATCCAGAATCCATTTAATTTCTTTATGCTAGTATAAATCTTATTTTTACCAATATTTATAATAACAATGATACATGCAAAGGCCAGAATCTGTCGCAGAGAATGAAACACATCTAGGTCCCAAAGAATTTCATGTAAGTTTGTTATAATGACAGATATTAACAGATTTTAAAATGCAACAAAAGAGGTACTTACACAGATCCAGTTTATTCATACATTTACCACAGTCAATGACACACACATGTATCTTCTCCAATCTCCTAAAACCAATATGGCTGCTCGCTCACCAGAATGTAAAACAGCATCCCTGTACCGGAAGTTGATAAGCACTCTCCTGCCTAAGGGGAATAACTCAAAATACTTACTTAACATTAGAGATTCAAATGGATCATCAAATCCAAGTCAGAAGACCAGATCTTGTAGTAGTGAACAGATAGTGGTTTATGCTGTTCCAGCAGACCACAGGGTGAAGATAGGAGAAACTGATCGGAACCCTGGGAACAGTCCCGAAGAACCTAGTGAAGAAGTTGGATAAGCTGGGAATCTGCAGAAAGATTAAGACTATCCAGATGATAGCATTACTAGTCAGCTAGAATACTGAGTAGAATCCTGGAGTATTGGGGAGACTTGCTATCACTCGATCTTCAGTGGAAGCCACCAGTCAATGCTAGTGTCAAAACTCAATAATAATAATGATATATGTGTTGTATAGCCAACTTGGGGAAAAAGGATGACTCGAAACTTGGTTTATATATTGCATCAAATACATCATGCTGTGGTGAAGAATGAAAAGTGGGAGAGAGATAATGAGAGCTGACAGACTTCTTAACAGGGACATTGGTCTTGTGTTCCCGAGCCTAGCTGTTCTCTGTCTCTTTTATGGGACTTGAATGCCTATACTGGGTTTAGTCGATATCCTTTTCAGCACCTGGTGTGTCTGTTTCCTGTCCTCAAAATCTGTGACCCCCGCCCACGGCTGCCTAAATATCTAACATATCTGTGTTGCTTTTATCGGCTTTGAATGCCCGCATTGATTTTCCTGCCTGCGATCTGCAGTTAGGGTTTAGTCAATATCCTGTTTATGACTTTTGAACACCTGGTGTGTCTTGTTTCCGGTCCTCGACACCTTGCAGTTTGGGTTTTTCTGCGATATCCTGTCTATAACTTTCAACACCTGTGGGGGTCAAATCTGTGACCCCCGCCCAAGGTTACCTAAATATCCAACATATGTACACCATTGTGCCTTTGTATTTGTTTTAGCTTAGTTGATTTGAAATTGGTATGCTCCAAAGTATTTTAAAGTAGTGAAGTTTATATACTTATATTTAATTTCTATTTAACCTTTTGGTTCTTTAATTTTCGATGACATTTGCCAGGAAAACAAAACTGTTATGACCAAATCCTGCTTATTGGGTGTTCTTAAAGAAAATATTCATTGTTATTAAACAAAGGACTTTTGTGTTTCCATACATTTATGCATCTGTACATATTTATAGTTATGCATGTATGGTGTACAATAGGATAACAGAACACCTTGGTCCATGCAGACACATCATTTCTCTTACTTCTTTTTGAAAACGACTTTAATAAGTCAAAACATTAAATAATTTCTTGTCTCCACATTATTTTTTCCTAGCATCGTTATGCATGTATACGTACGTAGGTACATCAAAAGTCTGCAGGAAAAAGCATTTAATTCATACACAAATATTTGTGACGGCCATTTTTTTAAGTCATAATTAGACATTTCAAATGGGCTTCTAATTACTTTTTATTGGGAAATGCATTTTTTATTTGATTATTACTCATTGTAAAATTGTTTCTTTAGGCTACTGACCCAAACTCTGCTCTGTAAAATTAACATGAAAAGAGTTTTTAGAGACGTGTCCATAATAATTACAATTTGTTTAATGCTGTTCATAAAACTGTCATAGCCAGTGATGGAAATGGGTTTTGAGAACTAGGTATATGGTAAAGCTGGGCTTTGGGAACTAAGTATATGGTAATGTCTCCATTAGTTGGCTTTGAACTTAATAATAAAAACTTTGAAATTGAGAAGTAGGTATACGCTGTGTTCCTGCATACTCCGTCCCTACCCCCATTTCCACCAATGGCCATAGTAGTATTTTGCTTGAAATTTTTGTTGAAAAAGTCGAGATAAGATACATTTCATGATCATCAGCTGTTATGAGTCCACTGCTGGACAAAGGACTTTCCCATCTTCTTCCATGACGACCTAGATTGTGCTAACCTCTACCACGTCTTACCGGCAAACTTTTCTATCTTATCCCTCCATCTTGTGTCTGGTCTTTTCCTACTGTGTTTACTGTACCACAGGCACCAATCCAATCGGTTAGCCTTTCCCCATCTATTGTCATCTCTTCTTGCTAGGTGGCCAGCCCATCTCCATTTTTGCTGCTTAATTATTTGTATAATATCCTTCACTCTAGTCCTTTCTCTGATCCATGTTGATCTTTTTCTATCTCTTATAGTTATCCCTAACATTCCCCTTTCCTGTGCTATTCTATGTTGGTTTTCAGCTTGTTTGGTTAATTTTGTTTCGCATCCATACGTCATGGCTGGTATTATGCAACTGTTGTATACTTTACGCTTTAAGCACATTGGCAAGGTGCTCTTCAAAATGTCTCTCCATACCGAATGCTTTCCAACCTTTATCGTTATGTGTTGTTTTATTGGTATTATTATGGTCTTTCTCTAACTTTATTACCTGTCCTAGGTAGATGTATTCATCCAGCTCTTCTAGAGCCTCCCCCTGAAAAAATGCCTCTCAATCTAATGTAATAAAAATCCAAATGTCTCTGAAACTTTGATATCACTAATTCAAATCATCTAACTAATATTATTTTCTTTAATCCAGGGCACCTTACTGATCCGTTAACAAAATATTAAATTCCTAATTTAATCCAAATAAAAAGAAAAGCTGATTATTCCCTCTGACTAAATATTGTTAAACTCCAGTCCAAGTCAAAGGCTGGAGTTGACTTTGTTTTTCCACCATAACAACAAGAACAATCCTCACCTAAGTTAGGGGAGAAAACTCTTCACTGTTTGTCTGTCCCATCACGTTAAACCAAACTCCCTACTGTGATTTGAAATCAAGACCAAGTGATCAGTAGGCGGCTCTCTTACCAAATGAGCCAAACTGACAGGTCTTACATACAGTATTGGCCATAAATAAGTACACCCCTACTGCTTTTTAATAGAAAGTTAATTGTCTTCTAAACCAAACATAGCAGGATTTAATTATTTCTAGTGGAACATTACACAATCAAAACAGATATTATCAGGTAGTATTTATAACCAAACTCTACAGCATTGAAACTCTGTTGCCAAACATATTTTTTCGTAGTGTTGTACTCATCTTTGGATGACAACATATTTATATTTTTGGCAACAGAGTTTCAATGCTGTAGAGTTTGATCATAAATAACCTGATAATATCTGAAATGGTTCTTCGGACGATTGAACTCCTTCTTGTTATTTGTAAGCACGGATTTCAACCTGATGTGGCTTCCACTTCTTAACAAATCTAAACCTGACAGGACAAAGACACAGAAACACCAGGGCCATGCGCTATAAGGGCTACCCCCCTTTAAACATAATTTCTGTTTAACCCATCACACTCGGCTTTTACACCTGAAGAAGGCCGAAACGTTGTGTTTACAACACAAATAACAAGAAAGAGTTTAATTGTCTGAAGAACCATTTGAATATTAAGGACCCTTCTCAAAACTATAGAAAATATCTGATAATATCTGTTTTTATTGTGTAATTTTCCACTAGAAATAATAAAATCTTGCTAGGTTTTTTACTGTTGTGTTTGGGCTGAGGTTAGGTTTTAGGGTTTTTGCTCAAAGTAAAACAGGTTTTATTTTCGATTTAGATTCCTTAAAAAAAAAATACTGCCAAAATGGCATAAGCGCTGAGAGAAAGAGAAATCCACATCCGCAGTTTCCTAAAAAAAATGTGAGGGAATACAAGGCTGCCTTATACTTGGGGAGGGTGCTTTAAGCTCCCCCCTCTCCCCGGGGAGAATTTTAAAATTTCACCAATTCCAGGGAAGTTTTGAGACCATATGGGATTAATATTTGGACATATACTAGCTAATTTTTCTCATCAGTGAATTGTTCAAATAGAGAATTCTAGTAGTATATAGATAGCGAAGGAATGCCATTCTCCCTCCCCCAAATGCTGTAGAGTTTGGTCATAAATAATACCTGATAATATCTGTTTTTATTGTGTAATGTTCCACTAGAAATAATAAAATCCTGCTTGGTTTTGTTTAGAAGAAAATTAAATTTCTATAAAATAGTGGTAGGGGTGTACTTACTTATGGGCGATACTGTATATCTTTAAATACATTCTTTTTTGTACAGTTGTACACAATGCTTCTGACAAATAAGTTAAGTTTGTGAAGATAGGATGAAACTTACCTGCAAGATAAGCAATGTGAGAAGTGAGTTTCTTTTCAACGTCAGCAGGGAAAGTTTGTTATCTCAATGTTAAACCAATTTATTACCTGGGGACCACCTGTACGTGTGTTAGAATCACAAACGTGAAAATTGAAGGTTTTTTCATTCCAAGTCTTGATTCTCTATGCTTCACCTATTCAGCATTGGATTTGACGTTAACTTCAATTCTTATGCTGTATCACTAAATCCCACCCTATGGATTTGGGGTTTCAACAATAGGCACGTCAGATCCAGCTCGTGGCCAGCAGGCTCGTGGCCAGCAGGCTCGTCGCCAGGGTACAGTGAGTGGGGTGGGGGGGCGCATCCATAAGTCTTGGGGCCTGTGAGTAGAAGTGCTTAGTGTTGCTAAAATAGCGCTTTTTAAAAAAAGAATAGCCAAAAAATGCTGAAAATGGCAAAAACACTCAAAAAAAGATACCGAAAATGGTCAAAAGATGGTTAAGCAAACATTCTTTTTGGCCATTTTTTGGCGTGTTTTTAACCATTTTGCTCTGCCAAAACAAAAAATGGCCAAGTGTATGAAGAAAGAAGGTGAAACAGTTTCAAGTGCTGGGAGATGTGTCGTTGGCGATGGGCCTGCTCGTGGCAAATTTGATTCTGTGTTGAGAGCACAAACTTTCATAAATATCAAATGAAACTTTTTTTGTACAGTTGGACACAATGCTCCTTACAAATAAGTTAATATTAAGAAGGAAGGAATGAAAATTAAATAAGAAATTTGCCTGTAAGATAGGCGAGATATAAGAAGCGAAATTCTTTCCACCATCAGCAGGGAAATTGTGTTATCTCCATGTTATGAATCACACAAAGATTTAAATAAATCAGATTTTTGTATTAACTTAATAAGCCAAAAAAGTGGAGAATTCAGTTTTAAAACTAAATGTGGAGCAGTTATATGATTTTAATTTTTTTAAGTCTTGTGCTGTTTGTCAGATATTATTTTAAAAAACTAAATGAAAATTTCTCTGATAATCTTTTTTCCTTTTAAATACAAGCAATCTCCAAGTTATGGTATGTTGAGTTATGGCTATCTACTAATGCAAGAAAACATCCATGTGCTATTAATGTATTATTCTGAAAAACGTGGCTTCTCACTGATGACCATGGTGCTACACATGGTCAAATGAGGGAAGAGCATGTAATCAGGTCACAAGGTTTATGTATACATATGATTACGTGGCTTCTACCATGAAAATGTATTTAAAAAATCTCAGAAAAACCCCATGGTCTTCTGTGTTTTTTTAAATGTTTTTTTCTGTGGTTCTGTGCTACATGTCAAATGAAGGCAGAGCATGTAATCAGGTCACATGATTTATGTGGGTATGGTTTATCTCCCCCAAACTCTGTTTTCTCCAAACGTTGATTGGCTGCCTTTTCATTTCACCGACTCTTCACATTCCTGACCCTTCATTCGCTGGAAGACAATTTGAGTCACATGATTTATGTATACATATGATTACGTGGCTTTACCATAAAAACATATAATTCTGTGTTTTTTCTGTGGTTCTGTGCTACACGTGGTCAAATGAGGGCAGAGCATGTAATCAGGTCACATGATTTATGTATACATATGATTACATGGCTTTTACCATGAAAACGTATAAAAAAAAACAACTGGCTAGCCATGGCAGGTAACTACATTACATTCATTTTAAAATCCCAAGTATGTATATTTGTTCACACAGCATGTACAAACAGAGGAACTAGTTTGTACACTGATGAGGCAGCAAGGAAAATGTATACAACTCTCGTATCAGTCAGCCTATGTTGCTTATTTTGTCTCTATTCTACAGGCTAAAGACCTTGGGGTGATTGAAACATTTAAGGCGTATCATTGATAAATGGCATTTGCTCCAGCACTCAAGTTAACAAAGAAGTGTCTAGGAAGATGATTATGGACTCTGGCATTCCTACAATATCTGTCATGCTATTAAAAACATTGCCAATGCATCGGCTGAAGTATCAATTCTCAGTGGTGTCTGAAAGAAACTAGTTTGATGAGGAAAATATTACAGGAATGAAATGTCAGCCTTAGAAAAAGTCATGACCTTGAGATCAATAATGATAATGCTATTGAAATTCTATACAAAAGAACTTGCCAATAAAGATCTCATCACTTGAATATCGGACACCAGGAGACTGATTATTATGTTGAAACTCCTGAACCAAATAATTCATGACAGTAATTGAGTTTTCAAAGTAAAACTGGTACTTTTAAAACGAGCAATATCAAAACCCCAAGAAAATTAAAATGGTCAATGGTGTGATGCACTGTCAAGATGTTCCTGCAGAAACTCCAGTACCTGACGAGACGTGGACAGTGATTGCTGGCTCACTCTTGAGTCAGCCAGATCCTCACATCACAGCTGAAAGTGAGAAGGTCGGTCATGTCAAAATATAGACAATGGCAAAAATTAGGTGATATAAGAATTCGATTTATTTGCAGTTTTTTTAAAACTGCCTGATCAAAATGCGAAGACAACAAATCGAATTACTGTTTGCTACATTTACCATTCACTCTCTCCCATCTCCTGTGGTCTCCCTTCATCCTCCCATCCCTTCCTCAACTGCCACTCATAGTAGCAGTCACATTGTCCAAGACCTTCCACCTCAAGTTCCTAACGGTCAGCGGATAACTCCCTTAATCTAACTAGAACTCAAATTCAAACCTTTCCCTTTGCCTCCTCTCAGCCAATCAGTGCATAGCATGTTGTCCAAAGCTCTGCTACCCCCATGTTGACCCACATTATGGGGAGACTTTTCCAACTAAAACTTACTCTAATCCACTTTTGATTTTTGTAATACTACCTGCAGAAGGCTTTATCTCTCTTACCTATCCCCTACCATATCACTCTGTTACAAATGGGAATTTCAGCTGAAATATTCATTGTTGCACTGAAATCTGAAAGAGAAAAAGTAACATTGAAAAGTATTTAGTCAGTATGGACATTATCCAGCCATTCAATATTAATGAAAAAGTAGCCTACCTAGGGAAATGACGGTTTGGTCATCTTCAAAGTAATTCCCTCACATACTTATACCAGCGTCCCTTCCACTTTTCAAAACAGTCTGCAAATTCCTCTTTCGCAGCTGCCTCATTGTGTTCTCCATAATCTTGTCCACGGTGTGAAATTTCTTTGGGAAAAGCCAGAAGTTGCAAGGAGCCGAATGGCCTGGATGATACATTGTTTTGCCAGAAAACCCTGCACGAGGTATGAAGAACGACTTGCTCTGTCATTGTGAATGTAACAGTCATACAGTACACAAGCTCACTCAATGGTGTCTCACTGCCACCTGAGCAATCCCATGGGAGTATTTCTGTTCATGCATGCGCACTAAGGTCCCCTCTGATTGGTTGCCAAGTTACATCAACCGATTCTTGAGATATTCAAAATGGCTTGATACTTTCCAGACAAATGCCAACAGTGCCTCTATGCCTGACCTCAAGTTGAACAAAACAGTACAAACTAGCATTCCAAGGGAAATTATGAATCACTGCCACCTATATATGCTTCTTTGATTGTGGTGGGCAGTGATCACTAAAACGACCAAATTTTAAAAAAAACAGTGAAAATGCTGCTGCACACAAACAAAGGGACTAATTTAGTATAAACTTACATTGTAAATTGAACCTACCCTACAAAAACCTTTATTGGGGAAGGAATTTTTAAAAAACAAAAAAGTCATTTTCCCTACTCATTGAGTGGAGTGTGTGTGTGTGTGTGTGTAAAATTTCAAGTTTCTACTATGAACGGTTAGGGCTGGGTGAAGTCCGGATACATAGATAGATATATATAAATGTCAGAACACATGAATAACCTAAATCCAGCAACAGTGATTAAACCGGTCTGTTGTGTGTAGCAGTGTAATATGCTTCAATGATTTGTTTGTATAGGTAGGCTGTACAGCAGTGTATTAGGAATACAAGTAGAGTACTACTTTTTGAGTATTCAGTTGTACACGAATGTAGTTCCTACTTATGTAAAAGTCCTGGTTATGTCCAACTGTAAGAATGGAACTAATTTATTATTACATGTATTCTTTCCTTGTGTGTTAGAATCAATAACCTCAATATATATTTTTAAAATGTTGGTATAGGAGAGAGTGAATGCAAAAAGTATCATTTCAAAAAGTTTATTTTTATACGGCTTCAAAATTGATAGAATTTGGACCAAAGATTTACAATATATTTAAAAAGGTTCATTTTAACATCCGTATACAGCTTCAAAATTGATAGAATTTGGACCAAAGATTTACAATATATTTTAAAAGGTTCATTTTAGCATCCGTATACAGCTTCAAAATTGATAGAATTTGGACCAAGGATTTCCGATATATTTAAAAAGATTCATTTTAAAATCCTTATACAACTTCAAAATTGATAGAATTTGGACCAAAGATTTCCAATATATTTTAAAAGGTTCATTTTAACATCCGTATACAGCTTCAAAATTGATAGAATTTGGACCAAGGATTTCCGATATATTTATAAAAGATTCATTTTAACATCCGCATACAGCTTCAAAATTGATAGAATTTGGACCAAAGATTTACAATATATTTAAAAAGGTTCATTTTAACATCCATATACACCTTCAAAACTGATAGAATTTGGACCAAAGATGTACAATATATTTAAAAAGGTTCATTTTAACATCCTTATACAGCTTCAAAATTGATAGAATTTGGACCAAAGATTAAAAAATACAAAAATCTATAAAAAAAAATTGAAGATTGAAAAGTTATGTAGGCAAATCAGAAATCTTTAGTCCGAATTCTATCAAGGTGTATAAGTATGTTAAAATAAACTTTTTGAAATGTATTGGATACTATTTACACTCAATTGCTAGTGATATGAATGAATAATCCTCTATAATGTTGTAGCTTCAATATTTCTGCAGTCTTTAAATGGAGACCCTGGGTGCCTTCTCACCGAGGGTGAGGAGCTTTGAAAATTGGAACCTTACAGTCAATAAATGATAATGGTGATGTACAATTATTTTATGTAACCCCGACTTAATGTTCCTATATAAAACGACTATCATTATTCACTGGTAACATGGTTGCCAGTAAGATATATTCTGAATGTATCCTTTTGCTCCTCTCTGGAAAAGTGGCAGTGGACGACCACGATGGAGACAATGATTGTTGGAGCAGATAATGAGGAACAGAAAAATAATCATAGTGCAATGGCACTCACTAAAAGCACATAATTACAGATGGACAAGATACATTTGCAAGACGTATTTGCCAGGAATACAGCTAGTGACATTTAAATTGAAGGTGGGGAAGACTGTTTTTTATTTTTTGTAGACTGAAGAGAAAAAAGAAGCAAAGATTTATCAAACTGCTAGAAATTATTTCTATTTATAAAATGTTAACACTTTAACAGTGGTGGCGCTAGGTCTGCCTGCGCATCCCCTGCAAATTTGTTTACATTATTTTTTAACATTATATTATAGATTTTTCAGGGTTTCTCAGATATATTGCTCCCCCAGAGTCCCCATTCCGCAGTTACCGGGTCTGCGGTATTACATCTTTGCTTATTTGTTGTTGCTTGTTTTTTTCTGTGTTTAGCTGTGTTGATTAAATGCGTTTAGTTAGAAACATATTTAGCTGTGTTTAGAAAAAGAAGCGAGAAACAAAGACACGGTGTGTTCAGGTCGATAGCCGCTTGTCAAAGAGACTCCTTTCAGCTCCCAATTGCGGGCTCTCACTTCTGGTGCTGGAAACGAGGCTCTTTATGGGGCCTGTTGGGTAGTTTCCGCTTTGGCATGTTTATTGACATATATATTATATACCTACATATATAAACATTACACCACTCAACTTTTCTTTTTTTAAATTTAAAATTTAAATAAATTTTAAATTTCAGTACAATAGCTTACTGGAAGTGTTCATTGTATATATATAGTTTTGAGTCTGTTCAGTTCGTTTATATTATATTTTTTTCTTTCTCGTTACGTGTTCTAGTGTTGCTTTCTCAAGTGGTTTTACCTTTTTTGGGGACATAGTGTTTTGTTATTGTTGAAGCGAGTGTGTGGTGAAATTTGAGTTTTATATGATATGACCAGAGTGGAATTTTATCCAGCTCCATGTGGTTTGAAATGAATCTAGGTCACTGTAGATCTATTTTTTCAAACGTTGCCATGTTCGTTTTTCGGGTCGAACAGTTCTATATTTATTGTGTAATATTCATTTTGTGTATTAGTCAAGGTTTTGATATTTTTTCTTTTCTTTTTATTCCTTTTCTCCCTCTTAGCTGGTGTGTCTCTGGTTTTGGTTGTATTTTTTCCAGGGTAACCAATGTTTTCTTCTGTTTCCGTGTCCGGTTTGGACTGTACTTCATCTTTAATTCTTTTTGAGAATTGTAGCTAACTGTGTAGGCTCTGGTGAGGTGCTGTTCGGAGGAATTAAATTTCTAATCTAGGTCAAGGTATTTTTCTTTGAGTTCAGCAGACAAGCTGTCCGCTGCCATTAACAGTCTTTCCAAAACACAGCGTGTGTGTGTGTACTTGCGGCTGTGACTTTTAAATCTTTCCTCCGACTCGTCAATCTTGGTTTGTTGCAAGTACACATAGTTTTTAAGTTTTCTGGCATCATCCTCAGATAATGAGTTTAGCCATTTTTGGGCTGGTGTGCCATGACATCTGAACACATAATCACTGTCAGAATCAGGCTTATTTCGTCGGCTCTCGACATGATGTTGTGGATGGAAATAGTTTTTCACCGTTTTGACGAGTCTGTCGAAGTGTGTCTTCTCATAGCAGAAGGTTGGTAGTGATTCTACTTTAAGTCATCCCCATTGAAAGTTAGAAGCCAGGCCTTCTGCCTGATATCGTCGCTGATCATCTGTGTGATGAATAGATTTTTTAGTCCCTTTCTACCATCAGACGATTTTTCCCTTCTCATTTGTGATCGAAAACTGGGAAATGTGCAAGATGCATTTGTTCACATGTAGGTCGGATAAAGTTTTTTTTCCGTTGTTTGTTATTATGGCGTTATGTTCTGTTGGAAGCTACACATCAAAGCAACTAACATAACCAAATAGGTGCAAATGATTTTCAACACTTCATTTGGATATTTTTATATCTTCATCTGATTACTATCAACTGGTCTACTTAATGGTGAAGCATTGTTCAGCAAGAAATCTTGAATACAAAACTTTGACATGTTAGATCATTCACAGAACCTTTTCTATAATCTGCATAGATCTTTTTTTTTTTCGTTTGAGTGGAATTTTTACCTTTCTTAAAATAAAAAGTATATGCCAAAAATGCTGTTTAATAAACATAAATATGCCAATTCGGACAATTAAAAAAAATAAAAAATAAAACAATGCATGCTATGACAGCTGCAATTAAAAGCGATTTTAAAAAAAAATTTTTATTTTTTTTAAATTTTAAAA
>VCCN01000071.1:4415387-4426311 GCA_006491835.1 Architeuthis dux
CACCTCTAGGTTGATTTTAAAATTTTATTGTGCAGGCCAAAACAAGCTAATTTAATGGGGTGTGGTCTGCCTCAAAAGAGTTTCTATCTTTGTTCAAGCACAAGTGTACTTTGCAAAGCTTGCAGACCACATTGGTGGTGATCATATATAGTCACTTGCCCCATAAATGGTTAATATATGAAAACATATCGCTTAATTCTCAAAAAAATCCTAGATTCATCCCACCATCCTTTGACAAAATGTGATTGAAAACTTTTGGAGATACTGTGTGGACAAAACAAAATGAGTGAATATATATACCACTTCTGACTTTGTTATCAGAGGTAAAAAAAACCCAGACAAAACCAGACAATGAAATTAGATCATGTAATGAAATACACTTGGGTTGTGTGTTTGCTTGCTGAAGGAAGGAAAGTACAGAAGACTGGCATTTTGGGTGAGGTAGTATTAGGTTTTGCACTCAGCTTCCTGATTCCTGGCCAGAATTTGGGTCAAACGGTTGACCGTGTCACAGGGAAGTCAGAGAACAAAGAAAATGCATACAACCAATCAGCTCCACTGAGTATTTTTTAGGGTGCCGTGATTTAAAATTGGGAGTTGGTTAGTCAGTTGGAGCACACAGAGCGACAGGTCAGCAGCTAGGAGTTTCACTCCTCACCCGTTAGAGTGCGGGAGAGAATGGGAGGAGGAAGACAGTACAGCCTGATTTGAACTGCTATGATCACCCTACTAGTCACTCTTTAAGTAAAGCAACTAGGAACAGAACATAACTTAGATTTTCAACAAAACAGAATTCAATACCCTGATTGATCTGCGAACCTGCCCTGCATCAATATTTATCAACAGAAATAAAAGGAACACATTTTCTTTGAAATGACTGGATCTTGTCGTCTTTCTCTCTCCGACCACGTGGGAGAGCCTTTTTCCTGTATGGACCAACTGTTTGTTTCCCTCCACAGATTCTTCTCTTCCGTAAATGTGCAACCCTGAAACGAGACATTTCATGTCGGCAGAACATATACAAGATGGTTGTACTACAATCAGTATGTGAAATAACTGAAGTAGATTGCATCCAAAATTTGTTGTTTCTTCTTCTGTCACATGATTATCTTTTACATAATAAAGACCATGTCTACAATTACCACTATCACATCAATGGGATACAGTACTTTCATCTACATCACTTTAGCAAATATCAGTTCTGTCTAAAATCACTTTGGTCTAAAATCACATTTTTCCCAACAATATCTCCAAAAGTTGTCAATGAATTTCAATGACATTTGTCGAATGGTGGGCTAAGAAATAATTGATGAAATTTTGGGGTGGATCCAAGGATTCTTTTCGATTGAGAGGAAAAAAATTCTGTCCCAAAAATTAATAAAAAATATCTCTCAATCAAAGAATCCTTGGATCCGCCCCAAAATGTCATCAATTCTTCCTTAGCCCACGGCCAACCATTCGACAAAATGTCATTTGCTAAAGTGATGTAGATGAAAGTGTTGTACCCCCACATCAATAGAGATCAGTGATGTTCTCTGACTATCAGAAGGGCAGGGGCTCTTTAAAAAAAGGGCACTCCCTTAATATTTAAAAAAATAAAATCCACAATGCAATATAGGCTATATATACAGGGTGTCACAGAAGTAAGTCCTTATTATAAGGGAAACAACTTGTCTGATTAATAAAAGTCATAGATTTTATTGGTAATTTTAGGCCGACTTGATTTCCTTAGCTAGAAATGGCCTTGTATCTAAGGGAAGCAAGTCAGCCTAAAATTACAAAGTAAAATTTGAGACTTTTGCTAATCAAACAGACAAGTTGCTTCCCTTATAATAAGGACTTACTTCTGTGACACCCTGTATGTATAAACACAAAGAAAAATGTTAAAATTGTGTGTGGTAAATATTCATAAATTCCATTAAATTCAATGCATTATTTTTTTTGTGTCTTCTATTAATATATATTTTTGAATTTTGACTGAAAGGGCACTTTTGATATGAAGAAGAAAAAGGGCAGGGGCTCAAGCACCCGGGCCCCTCCACCTGTGCACGTGCATGATAGAGATGCACAAACCTTGATTTTTCTAGATTTTATGACATTGAATATTTGCCTTCAATTGATTATCATATAAACAAATTTCCTTCTTTTCTTTTTAGGTATGGTTTCTTACTTATCAGATGAGATAACCTGAATATTTGTAAGTGTTTTTGTATTATTGAATTGACCAGTGGTCTTCAAACTAATCGGGGAACCCTTTTCAATAATTAAATATTCTAGGGAACTCCCTTTAAAAAAAAAACTTTCCCTTCTACATATATATTTACATATGATGCTAGGAAAAGACAATGTGGAGACAATTATTTATTACCTTAACATGTTTCACTTACAGCCATTTTCATCCGTTTTCAAAAAGAGTTTGACTGAGGTTGTGTATTTGAATTTTGACTTGGTAAATGTGTAGGGCTGAAACTCTTGGTGTGTGTGTGTGTGGTATGTGTTTGGTGGTGAGCCTTTCTGTCTTGTGTGTGAGTCCACATCTGTGTATTTGTGTGTGGTGACAAGGAGGTTTAAAGACACTGCGCAAGATTTTTATCAGCGGTAGTAGGGGATAGCAGTGGACTTTGGTTGACCTCTGGTTTTGGAGACTAGTAACAGTGTGTTAGTTTGTGTGTGTGTTCTGGGGGATATGTATGTAGGAGTGATGGGTGAGTTAAATATGTAGATTCTGAGTCTCCATATTGTCTTTTCCTAGCATCATTATATCGGATAACCCTTATCCTATTGTACACCATATTTACATATGTATGTATCTAGTGGATTTTGGCCTTGTTTATGGAATTATCCGAATGTGTATAAACCCAATGTATTAGAAACTTCAAAATAGTACATACAATTTTAACTCTTAACATCCTGTTGAAAGTCCAAAGCCCAGACCTGTAATGATTGAGAAGAAAATGGCTAAAAATGGTTTGTTTATTCAAATATTTATAGTGCCTTTACTTGTGGGCAGATTGTTGTGAAAATTGTCAGTATTGCAAGAAAAACGTGTGCGGCCTTGTGCATTTTAGGATTTTTGTCTATGTTTGTTTACGTGCGGCCTCATGCTCTTTAGGACATCAAGTGTTAAAGTAGTTCATGCTACTTCCAGTGATCTTTTACTTAAATGAAAAAAGATTGTTATCATGTGATTTGCTTTTGTGCATTTTATACTCTGTACTTATGTTTATATATAGTAGGATGTGAGAGGTGAGAAAAGATAAGATAACTTATTGCTGTTGGTGTCTATAGGGAGAAAGATAAACTTTCTGCTTTGTTGAGAGAGAGTTGGTTCTTTTGTTTGCTTACATAATTGTTTTCAACAAAGACTCCAGATAAATATAGGAAGATAAGAGATCTTTTAGTAGGTAAAGAAAATTCATTGTTAAGCTCTTTTTTTCTATTGCTTCACAATTATTGTGAAACTATCATAAAATACATTCATCTTGCACCTAGTCTATTTCACTGTATGCATATTTAAATAACATGATCTTCATAAAATTCCTTAAAGAAATGTTGACTTATCAGACTTTTAAAATACTACATGGACCAATTGTAATGTTATCACCTTCTTGGAGGTTGGTGACTCATGTTCAGCAACAGTTGGTTGTTCTCGTCACTCCTTGTTGTGGACAGTGTCAGGGCAGATGATGTGTCCAAACTTCGGGAAGACGGAGGTTGGTCTCTGGAAAGAATTGGTCTGGAACGTAACGAAGGATCGAGACAGAGACTATTTTTCTTGTAAAAGAATATACTCTGTTTATTCATAATTCTACAGAAATGTTGTCAAACACAAATATTCTTATAAAATTGAGAGAGAGTGGGTGTCTAGGCAGGCTTCAGAGGTGACCACTCAATCCATATCTGTGGGACACTCTCTCTTGTCTTAGCCCTATCAGTCTTATTTATAGTGTGGTTGTTTATAGTTTCTAAAGGTTAAATTAATTCATTTTGTTTATTCTGTATATTTTGAATTTTGGCAATTTTGAATTCACCCATGCCTGTTTATTAAACAGATTTCTATTTTTAGTTATTTTATATCGATGATTTAAATCCTATTTTCTTTGTTTCTCCTGAGTTACCCTTTGACTTTAGCAAAAGTACCACTCTTGTTTATCAAATGTGTCCAGTCAATTGTTTTAGTTAGTGTCAATCTGTATATTTTGAACTTCCGATATTTTCTTTTCATTTATCTATCTATCTATCTATCTATCTTCATTTATGCACCCCTTCACTATGGCACACAATTTCCTTTTTAATGGCTAAAAACTTTTAAAGATTTTAAGAATTTATTTCATTCATTTTAATGTAAACTAACATTCCAAAAGAAATTATGAATCACTGCCGCCCATATATGCGGTGTTGGTAGTGATCAATTAAAACGTTGGGCTGTGATCAGTAAAAAATGTCTGAATTTTCAAAAAACAAGCAGGCACAAACTAGTGACCAATTTAGCATAAGCTTATAATTGAAAATTAACCCCCCTCTCTTTGGAGCAACGTTTTCAAAAAAAGAAAAAAGAAAAGAAGCATTTTCCCTACTCATTGAACGGTTAGGGCTGGGTGAAGTCCGTATATATAGATAGATAAAATTGAACCCCCCTCTAAAAACCTATTTAGGGGGAATTTTCAAAAAACAAAAGAAACATTTTCTTTACTCATTGAGGGGAGTGTGTGTGTGTGTGTGAAATCTGGATACATAGATACATGCCGACCTCTCTACTCTCATGTTCGTATTTAGGCACGAATAGGTTCTCAACTAATGAATGTCTGAATAATTATCATATTCAGTCGGGTATAAAATTATCCATCATTTGATTTCATACTATCGACATAAAGAACCGCATTATATTCGTGCCTGAATATGAACGTGAGAGTAGAGAGGCTGGCAAAGTGTAGGATTAAAAGACTCCTGCCTACCATGAGAACATTGATACATTTATATGTGTGAACACATAAATAACCTAAACCTTTGGTAGTGGTGATTAATAAAACAATAACATCATGGCAGCATAGTGGGTAGCAGAGCAGAAGAAAATATAGCAACAACTAAGCCTGTCTGAGTACAACAGCTGCTCTACATATTGAGCTACGAGAGCTTTACGTTTGGCAGAGATCAAATCTAACACTTAAACTTACTATTTTCCCTTATTAAAGTTTTATTGTTTTTGCGTATACTAGTAGTATTAGTAGTAGTACTATTATCATGAATCATTTTCAATTTGTTTTTATTACTTTGTTTTATGAAGCAATGCCAAAAGTTAATAATGATAAAGCTTTATATTTTGTAGTTTTTTAAATATTTATCCTTAGGCGCCACGGTATCACAAACTATGTTAACAAGAAAAATGGTTTCTTCTTTCTTTTTAACAAGAGACCTGAACACATAGTATGAAAGATTAGATTGTTACTTTAGGAATGGTACCTTACAAGAGAAAGTATTGACTGTAATACTGAATATACTACATAGAAAAAAAGGTAGGTTGTCTTTTATATATATTGTTTGAATTTGTGACTTCCTTCGAAGCCCAAGTTATCACAGAACATGTTCCAAAAATGCATGGTTAATGAGACTCTGATGAAGCTTTGATGGGCCTAGCAAGCCAGATACACAAAGTATAATTGTTCATAGATCGACATAGCTCTTTGCTGCACTGCGAGTTCTTCAGAAAGAATGAAAAATTGGTTTCAAGTATAATAGCAGTTTGTATACTAGTTCCTAAGTACCTTACAAGTATTGATATTTAAGTAAAGTCAGATGTTTGGTTTTAAAATAAATTACTTCTCACCCTTGGTTCAAAGGATGTTGTAGATGTCATCTTAACTACATACAGATTGAGAGTGGCAATTTAATTTTTTTTAAAAGAAGGAGTTCTGCACTATTTTGTTTTACCTTTGTGAATAAATATATTAGAAACCTTTAACCATAACTGTCAACATCAACATAGGTTTCTTCAGTTTTTAAATTGGCCTGGCTATCTATCTATCTATCTTGCATACAGGCCATCCCAATGGAGCTAGAGAGCTTGAAAATTCCCCTCTAAATAGGTTTTTAATGGTGGATTCAATTTGCAATGTAGGTTTATGCTAAATTGATCCCTTAGTTTGTGTCTGGCAGCATTCTCGCTTGTTTTTTGAAAATTCAGACTTTTTTAGTGATCACTGCCCAACAAAAGTTGAGAGGTAACTTATTCATTGATCACCCCATTTTCCAATTTTTTAATTGATCACCCCAACGCGGCATGTTGCCAAAAGATGTTGGTCATGTGGCAGTTTCTATTGAGTGACTAACCAGACCTGTTTATCTATTTACTGCCTTTTATTTTAAATATTTTTTAGCATTAACAAGAAAACCTACCTTTAGTGTTGTAACAACATTTGTGAAAATGTAGCTGGATTTGTGCCTTTTTTTTAAGTGACCATAAGGTCATGGTTATACACATGGTCTAATGAGAGAAGAGCACGTAACCAGGTCACATGTTTCATGTATACATATTATTATATGGCTTTAACCATGAAAACATAAAAAAGATGTAGATGTCATCTTAATTACTTACATCATGATTGAGAGTGTCAATTTAATAAAAAGAAAACAGGAAACCTGCACTAATATCATCAGATGCTTCACCTTTGTTAATAAATATATTGTAATAATTTTGGTTCGGCAAATAGTGTAATGCTCTTCTTTTTCTAGTGGTAGGACTGTTTAAATATAACACTAACTTCTTTTGTTGTGGTTGGGAGTTCTCACTTTATTCAAAATGTTGGTTAGAGAGAAAATGAGAGGATGAACCAGGGAAGAAGTCTCTTCAATAAATGAGAAACTTATTTCTTCTGACCACCTCCAACCACTGACCAGTGTGACTAGCTGGTCACTTAAAAAACGTTTTTTTGGTTAAAGCCATGTAATCACATGTAAACATGAAATATGTGACCTGGTTACATGCTTTTCTCTCATTACACCATGTGTACAACCATGACCTTATGGTCACTTTAAAATATATTTTTTATATTTTCATGGTTAAAGTCATGTAATCATATGTATACATGAAACATGTAACCTGGTTACATGCTCTTCTCTCATTAGACCATGTGTACAACCATGACCTTATGGTCACTTTAAAAAATATTATTTTTATGTTTTTATGGTTAAAGCCATGTAATCATATGTATACGTGAAACATGTGATCTGGTTATGTGCTCTTCTCTCATTAGACCATGTGTACAACCATGACCTTATGGTCACTTTAAAAAAATATTTTTATGTTTTCATGGTTAAAGTCATGTAATCATATGTATACATGAAACATGTGACCTGGTTATGTGCTCTTCTCTCATTAGACCATGTGTACAACCATGACCTTATGATTCTTTTGAATATATTATAGTACACTTTAACCATCTGCAGGTGTTGAGACCTACAGAGGCACAAATCCAGCTACATTTTCACAACACTTCACATTACTATAGGTAAGTCTTCTTGTTAATGCTAAAAAAATATTTAAAATAAAAGTCAGTAAATAGATAAACTGGTCTGGTTAGTCACTCAATAGAAACTGTCACATGACCAATATCTTTTGGCAGCATGCTGTGTTGAGAGTGATCAATTGAAAATTGGAAAATGGGGTGATCAATGAATAAATTATTTCTCTCGCCTTTTGTTGGGCAGTGATCACTAAAAAGTCTGAATTTAAAAAACAAAACAAGCATGAATGCTGCTGGACACAAACTAAGGGACAAATTCAGCATAAACTTACATTGCAAATTGAATGCCTTACTAAAAACCTATTATGGGAGATTTTCAAAAATCACCCTTTTCTAGACATACTAAGGAGTAAATGTTGAAAATTTCAGCACTATAGCTCCATTGGTGCTGCTTGTACGTGTGATATATACATACATAGGTTTCTTCAGTTTTCAAGTTGGTCTGTCTATGTTGATAGTTTTGGGTGATGGTTTCTAATATATAATCAACAATAGCCCCAAACCACAGCTGGTGTATTTTCTCTGTAAAAATTGGATGAACGCAAGAAGAAAAAAAAATTGCCAAATTTTCTGTTAAGGAACCCAACAACTTGAGAAATTTGAAGGTTGTGTATAGGCAAAGATCATGTATTATATATAAAAGAAGGTGAATTTGGTGCAAATCCATTGATTATCAACTCTGTTCAGTGAAAACTTTTTTTCTCCTAAGGACTAAGAAGTACAGACTCCTTTATTGCTATTAGAAACCATCAACCAAAACTGTCAAAATAGGTTTCTTCAGTTTTTGAGTTGGTCTGGTTGGTTGGCTATGTATGCAGCATATGTATGCAGCATACAGGCCGCACCAATGGCTGAAAATTTCAACATTTACTGCTTATGTCTAGAAAAAACTGTTTATTGTTTTTTTTTAAAATCCTGCCCTAAATAGGTTTTTAGTGGCGGGTTCAATTTACAATGTAGGTTTATGCTAAATTGATCCCTTAGTTTGTGCCTGCTTGTTTTTTTTGTTGAAAATTCAGAATCTTTTAGTGATCACTGCCCAACAGAAGGCGAGAGAAGTAACTTATTCATTGATCACCCCCTTTTCCCAATTGTTTAATTGATCACCCCCCAACAAGGCATGCTGCCAAAAGATGTTGCTCACATGACGGTTTCTATTGAGTTACTAACCAGAACTGTTATTTATTTGATTGTTATGGTATAAAACCTTTGTCCTAAATGTAGATATTTAATGCTCAGCATGAACCAAGATTTGTCAGAAGTAACTTATTCATTGATTACACCTTTTTCCAATTTTTTAATTGATCACCCCCAACACGGCATGCTGCCAAAAGACATTGGTCACATGATGGTTTCTATTGAGTGACTCACTGGACCTGTGTTGCTTTATTATTACATATTTAAACTTCTTATGCATTCACTCAATAAAATCATAGTGCAATTTCTGTCTTTATAGTTTTAATTGTACATGGCCAAATTGTGTTGGATAAACCGGTTCTCATATGATCACCAAAGTTAAGCAATGGCGAGCCTGGTCATTATCCAGATGGGTGACCATCTGGGAATACCAGGTGCCATATAACAGCAACAAGATTGTTTTGTGGCTGTCTTAGCCTATGATCTGCTGCCCATTAACAGAAGATCTTGCCAAGCTAGGACCGGACTGAGCACTCGGTCCTTTCTCACTCACACGCTGCTGCATGAACGACACATGACAGTGTGCTCCCCTAGGAACCACCATACCTGTATGATCGAGTGGCAGTGATCAGCATCATCATCATAGTCTTAACCCATAAGAACCCAGACCCATTTTTACTTGAGTAACATTATGTGGGATTCTGGGTTACGCAAATTGACACACAGTCACATGACTGCACCAGGATGTTCAGTAGATGTCATTTAGTACACTTCATGAGTTAAAATCAAAGATAAAATATAATATTATTTAAGAGACTGTGCAGATCAATTAAATTGTATGTGTCACTGGTATCACAGTGGGTTCTTATGGGTTAATGAGAAAGAAAAAAAGCTCTGTAGAAATATTCAATCCTGATTTTAAAACTAGAAAATATGCCATTTAAATTGGACTTTTATGACAGTGAGATAAGAAAAATATTACTTACTTTGCATCAAAATGTGTTATCTATTCTGTTTCATTTCAGTGAAAGACATTTTACTATCCTGACTTCAAATATTTTAAATGTTCAGCTGAGAAAGAGAAATTGGTCTGAAATTTAATGAATTTTGTTTTCTTTTTAAAGTTTTTTTAACATACAAGACAAAGAAATACTGAAGACAAATATTATATATTACATACATAGTAAATAGAACTTGAAATTTTCCCCACGCTTAGATAAATATAAAAGTTTCTATTGTCAGTAATGTTTTTTTTTCTTCTTCAGAACAAGAAATCGATTCTTATAAATTTTGTTTCTGTTGTGGTGTTTTTTAAAAATTTCATTCTGATTTTAAGATCTTTTCCTTTAGATTTTATCTTTGATTGACTTTTGCTAAATGAATGTATTTTTATTTCTTCTAGACTGTAGTTTCTGATATTTGATTTGAGTAGAGTCAAACTCGATTTTAATCCTGACAAAATTAAGTGTATAGATTCTTTTGGGGGACAGAGTGTAATTACAGCCCGGCTCGTACGTGAAGGAAAAGGTTTAACACTTCTTACTGGTGTACATAAACAATCTTTCTTTACATGTTTGTATAATGTTCTTAGTACAACGTTACATTCAGTACAATGTTATGTTCAGTACAACTTTACGTTCAGTACAACTCGCCTTTGCCAGTCTGTAGCTTGTCTTAGGGCTTTGGAGTCATGATTCGGAAGAGGAGAAACCATGCGCTCCTGTCGGGTGATTTTGTGAGACTGCCCTGGTGGAGTCTTGTGGTGCCTTAATATGGGCCAAGAAATCTGTGTGTACGCTGAACACGTGTTTTGGATTAACCCTGGAGTCATAAGGTCAAGCTATTCCAACCCGGTGCGATCAAATCTGTTGTCACCTTTTACAGAGGAAAAATGTCCACAAATTCACCAGGGGTGTCCCTGGAAACTTCTGATCTCACTTAAATTCTCTTTAGTGGGGACAAGGCTGGCGAAACGACTCTGCCTGTCTGCCGAGGAGATTGTTTCTTTATCAAGAAGCGCGTACTATGGCGTCTGGCCACTCTTCACCCCCGGACACCTGGTTCTTTGTAAATTTACTTTGCTTAAATTATATGTGTCTGTCGTCAGCTACACAGAGGGCAAAAAAGCTATTAGTGTAGATCAATAGTATTCAAACTGTGTTCCACAGAACCCCAGGATTCAGTGCAGGCTTTCCGTGAAACTAAGTGACATTTTTGCAATATAGTTAATAATTCTTCATTTCATAAATGATTCCTTCACAGCTTTT
>VCCN01000071.1:4493495-4511805 GCA_006491835.1 Architeuthis dux
AATTTATAGTAGAATTACGCAAGGAAGGAGAAGTAGGAGCAGGCTTGTTTTATTTTTAATTTTATTTTTACATGCAATGTCTCCACTGACCTAAATCAGCAAGTTTATTTATAATTCTGCCTTAACACCACAATCAGACATAGCCCTCAACAGAAAACAAAATTAGAATTCTTCACTTTTAGATGCAGAGGAAAAGGTAGATCAAAGAGAAAACTGAAAACTAGATTGGGAGAAAAATGTTCCGACAAAGTCCAAAAAGATTTTGTTCTACTGCAACTATCTCTTTTTTGTTCATTAACAAAATTAGCAAAATTCTTATTTTCACTTTTGTCTTTTGTTTTACTGAGAGAGAGCAAAAGACAATTATTGTCTGAATTTTGTTAGATGGGGTGTTTTAAACCATAAGCAGAAAGTAAATGTCTGAATTTTGTTAGACGGAGTGTTTTAAACCATAAGCAGAAAGTAAATGTCTGAATTCTCAAGCTCTAATTGAGTATGTGTCATATATTTTATCATACCAGCATTTATTGCAATTTTCAATGTTTATTACAACAGCTTTTTGTGTATTAGAAACCGTCAATCAAATTGTCACCAAAACTGTCAACATAGGTTTCTTCAGTTTTCAAGTTGGTCTGGCTATGTATCACGTGTATAGGCTGTACCAATGGAGCTAGCGGGTTGAATATTTAAACGTTTACTCCTTATTATGTCTAGAAAAAAAAGATTATTTTGTTTTTTGAAAATTCTCAACCAAAATAGGTTTTTAGGGGGGGTTCAATTTGCAATGTAAGTTTTTGCCAAATTAATCCCTTAGTTTGTGTCCAGCAGCATTCACGTTTGCTTTTTTATAAATTAAGACTTTATTAGTGATCACTAACCAACAAAAGGTGAGAGAAGTAACTTATTCATTGATCACCCTTTTTTTCCAATTTTGTAATTGATCATCCCTAACATGGCATGCTGGCAAAAGATGTTGGTCATGTGACGGTTTCTATTGACTGACTAACCAGATCTATGTCATAGATCTTTGTCGTGACAGCATTTATTGCAATGTTCAAAACAGAATTTTCTATTATGTTTATTACAACTTCCTTTTGTGTATCTCTGTCAGTGTTCATACAAGTTATTCAGCATTTTCTCTGTGCTATCATGAACATCATGATCCGTGTTCTTGAGGAAATATTTTTAAAATATTAACTCGGCTTTTATTCTGAGGTTGTGGCAGTGGGTTATGAAAAATTTGTTTTGCAATAACGCATCAACCCCCACACACACACACACAGCCATTTTGAATTTGGCAATTTTTCATTCGGCCATTTTGAATGGTTGAAAGTGGCTAGATTTTTACCGTTGTTCAAAAATAACTTTATTCTCAATCTAAAAATACTCTTTTTCGAAACCTACCTACTAACCCTACCACTAACTCTACCTACTAACCCTAACCCCAAACCTAGCTACTAACCCTAAACCTCCAAACATACTTACTAACCCTAAATCTAGCTACTAACCTTAACCCTAAACCTAGCTACTAACCCTAACCCTAAACCTAGCTACTAACCCTAAACCTAGCTCCTAACCCAGCTACTAACCCTAACACTAAACCTAGCCCTAGCTACTAACCCTAACACTAAACCTAGCTACTAACGCTACCTCTGAACATAGCTACTAACCCTATCCCAGCTACTAACCCTAACACTAAACCTAGCTCCTAGCTACTAACGCTATATCCAAACATACCTCCAAACACTAAACCTAGCTACTAACCCTATCACTAAACCTACCTACAAAATATAAACAGCTAATGATGCCTACAGCCATTCAGAAATTGCCAAATTCAAAATGGACGGGGGCTATGCATTATTGTAAGAATTGACATTTGTTTTGTAAACATAATGACTTACATTCATCAATATTCTCTAATTTATTTTTTTTTAATAATTTTCTAAATTTAATTTCATTTGAAACTACAATGTCAAGTTTCATTAAGTCTGATACCTTTCATTTTCTAAATCAAACAGATTCATGCAGATTTGTAAGTACACCCCCTCCCCCCAAATATCCTTCCGACAATAGGTTTTCAGCGAAAAATCAATTCAGCAAAAAGCTTTTTGCTGAAAGGTCCGCCCGATGAAACGTCTCTCTCGGCTAACTCTATCAGTCAGCAAAACATCATTCTACAAAATGTCCGGTCATGATCAAAAATCCTGGTTGAATCACAAAACTACTAAAAATCAAGTGGGAGATTTAAACAGAGAAAAAAAAAAGTGTAGTTTTTAAGGGGGAGAAGAAAAACACTGACACAGTTTGATGCAATGAGTCAAATAGCACATCAATGTCGCAGCACCGGAACGATTCCTTCATGGAACTCTTCCTCGCTTATCACCACTTATCAACAGCTGTAACCACTGGCACAAACACTGAGCCACTACAACATAATTCACTGTACAAGTACACTCCAACATGGCTTCTGGTGGCGGACCAAGAACCCACTGACGAGCTGTCACCACCTGGCCTTTTAGAAACAAAAGCTTGCCACATCCAGGTTGTTAGCGTTCAACATACGGGTCACTGACACTACACCTCGTCTACATCTGTCGACGACTCATTTGTTCGATTTTGCTTCCCAGACCCTCCACAAGACAGCCGGCAGGCCACTTCCTCTGGGCAAGTCCATTTCCACCTCTTCGCCATACAAAGATTGACGAGAAAACAAATGTTCCATATGCTTCAATCTATTCTTTAACTTTATAAACATTTCTAAGGCAGTAAATATTTGGTGATTTTTGCTACGGAAGACCATACACGTAAATATCTTCTGCTTTTATGAAAAGATATTGCTTTTTGGCATTCTTTCAGTATGGAAATTATTTATATATATTTATCAAATTATATCTGTTGGGATTAAAAAAGTCACAGTCCAAAACATGAAGCTAAGTACTCAGCATTTTACGAAGAAAACTTCAAGTACACAGATTATTCCTGGTTTGACTTATTGGTATTCCATGACGGTCACCCACTTAGGTAATGACCAGGCTTAACTTCAGTGATCTTACGAGAGCCAGTGTGTCCAATGTAATTTGACCGTACTAATCAGACAAGAACTAAAATGTGTTGGAATTATTTTGCTTGATCTTTTCTCAAGTAGAATAACAAAATTGGTACGTTGCAAATAGTTAGTAATGCATTTTAGAGAAATTCATCAATACTGCATTTGTACAAAATGTAATTAAAAACGGGTCTGGTTAGTCACTCAATAGAAACTGTCATGTGACCATTGTCTTATGGCAGCATGCCGTGTTAGGGTGTTCAAGTAATAAATATGTATACAGATTTGTGCACACGTGCACATACATAATATTTATACATGAATTTAAGAGTTAAAAAAAACTGTTAAGGAATAAAGTTATGAACTTCTGCAACATTAGACAAATACAAATAAAGATTTGGTGGAATGAGTTTTAATTTAACTAAAAAATACAACATAACATGAGAACATTGGAAGGACACAAAGAAAACTAGCATTCCCAGGGAAATTATGAATCACTGCCACACATATATGCAGAGTTGGGGGTGATCAATTAAAGATTTGGAAAAAGGGGTGATCAATGAAATAAGTTACTTCTCTCACCTTTTGTTGGGCAGTGATTACTAAAAAAAAGACTGAATTTAAAAAAAAGAAAACAAGCATGACACAAACTGAGGGATAAATTTAGGATAAACTTAAATTGCAAATAGAACCCCTCACTAAAAACCTATTTAGAAGGTGAATTTAAAAAAAACAAAATTATTTTTTCTAGACATAATAAGGAGTAAATGTTTAAATTTTCAATCCTTTGGTGTGGCCTGTACACATGATATATACATAGCCAGCCAGACCAGCTTAAAAACTGAAGAAACCTATGTTGACAGTTTTGGTGATGATTTTCTAATATGTTTATGTTCTATTTAGCTCCATGTTACTATTGTCCTTATGGTTTCCCAAGTATAAGCACCAAACAGGATATTGCAATATATTTAGTAATGTGGTGTGATCAAAGGACACCTCTCTCATATTAGCTAACACATTGCAAGTAAATGGAAGACATAGCACGTTGTGTATTTACATGGTCAAATGATTCACATTGACAAGTACTGAAGTGGATTTGGCTAGGGAATGAATATATGAATATATACCAGTAAAACAAGGCAAAGGGGGAACTGCAACCAATGTTCCTTCTAATGTTTTGTAGTCAGTGGGCACATAATCTTAAATTGTGCAATTCTTTTTCCAGTGATGAAAGTATGTGCGCACTTTTGAATTCGACATAGTAAATCAATATTTTTTCAATAAAAACTCAGTAACTGGTGGCTGAGTGTTGGAGGAAGGGGTGGAAGGTCTGCTGTGAGCCTTTATCATTCTACAAATATATTGCCAGTGCTATGGCTAAGGTGAACAGGGTACTAGGACTGATTAAGCATACCTTTTCATATATAGACAAGGAATCGTTCCTCATACTATATAAGACGTATGTCCATCCACACCTAGAGTACTGTGCACAGGCCTGATCACTGTACTTGGAGAGAGATAAAAATCTTTTAGAAAAAGTCCAGAGACGAGCAACTAAGTTAGTACCGGAATTAAAAAGTATGAGGATAGGCTAAAAGTGTTAGGGTTAATATCGTTAGAAAATAGGAGAGATCAGGGAAACTTAATAGAAATGTTTAAGATTATGCATCATTTAGAAGTAGTAAACCCTGATGTATTTTTTACTAGAAGGGGGTACAAGGGACTGATAGGCCACACATATACGGTAGAAGTAGATTGAATATCAGAAAATTCTTTTTTAGCAATAGATTGGTAGGACTTTGAAATAGATTACCGGAATATGTAGTGCTATCAGCAGATGCAAATGATTTTAAGAAGAATTATGATGTTTATTATACCACCGCAAAGGTTTAAGGCCATAGATATTGTGTAAATATGATTATGATGTGTGCTTGTATATACAAATTGTATACTTTTTTTTCACACTAAAATAAAATGTTCTAAAATGTTTTGGTGGGCTACAGAGACTTTGCAGGCCAATCTCTTCATAATGTCCTTAGAGGGCCTCGAAGTTCAGAGAACCACGGCCCTTCAGTGGTCCTTGTGGCACACTCGGGTATCATCCTGAGAGAAGTTGCACAGGATATCTAGGCCAGCTGGTCAGGAGGAGATCACCATTAGCATGCTCAGGATTCGTCCTGAGAAGCTTTTGGGATCTCCCCCCCCCTTTATCCCGGTCCTCGTGGCATTTGTCTCAGTGACAGGGATTTGGGATTCTCCCCCCTCAAGTCTCCAGTCATGGGGACATGGGACCCCCCCTACTGAATTCGGCACTAAATGACCCACCAAGGGTCGATGTGCCATTAAACAAAACAATCATTCAATCAAATTCTTAGACTCTTGGTCATATGTGGGCTGCAGGGAAGAAGAGCTATCAGAGGGATCTTGGGGGCTGCAGAGGGAGCTTCCTGTTGGCTCTGATTGAAGAGGACGAGTGGCATAATGTACTATCTGGACACAAGCAGGGACTTGATCATCTCTGACTGGTGTAAGACCCAAAACACTTGATGACCCTGGGTTCATCACTGACGATGTGGCCAAAAACAGTAAGCTATCCACAGAATTTAAAATCTTTTGTGCATACATTAATTTCCTTTGTGCACTGGTTGCAAAATGTGTGTGCAAGCGTGCACACAGGTGCACAACTTCAGGGAACAATACTGCAACTCATACTGATAGAAGTTGTCAGACAATTTGAAATAAGGAAACCTTATCCCTGGTTTGACCTCTATTTCTCTCTCCATATTACATCTGAATAAAGTGAGGGTTATCAACCACTGAACAGTGAGTTGTGCTGTGTTGTTTTTCTACTTCTACCAATACAACAGAAAATCAATAGCTGTTGCACAACCTACAGTATTACATTGGTGTATGACTATCAAAATGATATTATTAAGCTATAATGTATACAATTTTGAGAAGTCATTATTATTCCAAGAGTTGTTTAGACTATTGAACTCATTCTTTGTAAGTGGTCAGATGATTTGAAAGAAGGAAAAAGTATCCCTTGTTCATCTTGAAACAAGAAATCTTGTCCCTTGTCCAACCTCTCTTCTCTTTCTCACATCCAACATCCTAATTAAATGGAAGTCTCTCAATCATAGAACAACGAATTGTGTTTTTCTACGACTATGACGGAAGATCACTAGCTGTTGTACTACCCTGCATATTATTACATTGTCATCATTAAACACGTTTATTGTCATGACCTCTGGACAACAGGAGTTAGCCTGTGCTATTTTTAGAAGCACTTCCTGCTTGTCTAGACAGTTGACCTTGGGTCTCAACCTCAGCCTCTCAAGTTTGCTACTCTTTTAGACAATACTCACTGGTCAGAATCAAAGTCTAGTTGCACCTATTTTGGCGTCTCCTAAATCAAGCAGATCTAAGGATCACCTGAATCTTCTAAATGCTAACCACACTCTATTCTATTTTTCTTCCCGATTGTCTCAACTACTCACCAGTACTAACATCACTAACTAAAGCTAATACTTAAGAAGAAACAGACAAACTAAGAACTTGACTGATCTACCTGTGTTTCTACATAGAAAAAAATATAGGTTGTTTTTACATATATTGTTTGACTTCCTTCGAAGCCTAAGCCATCACATTTATATTAAATTTGGTGTGTGACCATAAACCCTTGTTTTATTGCAATAGTTTTGTCTGAGAGAAATGCATGGTCTAAATAATACAAAAATTGGTAGCAAAAGTCTTTCATTTTGGATTTATAAAATCAGAAGAAAAAAAAACGTATGCTTACTTTGTGATCGTAGCTGTCATAATTCATGTCTACGGAATAAAAGATGTTCTTTTGAAGTAGTGCTTTATCCTTTTGTGCCATAAATTTTTAATATAAAAGAATATATCTGATGGAAGAGACAGACTGTGCAGACATTTTGCATTAAAGGAATTGCTACCAATGCCATCGACAGGCATTGCTTTCTGTGCTTACAGTAATGGACAGAAATGTTTCTGAATATAGACTGACAATTTTCTGAATTCTACTTATATCTGCTTATATGAAGAACTCCAATTGAATGCATGAAATAGGTTTTTTTGACAGATGTATGTTTCTGATTCAATTTCCCACATTATATATACTGACTCTATATAATTTTTGTCAAACTCCAGGCCAAGTTGGAGTTGACTATGTTTTGCCCCAAGAACAAGAACAATCCTCACCAAATTTAGGGGAGTAAACTCTTCACGGTTTGTCTATCACATGACATTAAACCAAAACCGATATATAAAATTAACATTTCCTTACCGTGATTTGAAATCACGACCATGTGATTGGAAGATTGAGCTAAACTGACAAGTCTTATATACCTACAAATTTATTTATAATATATACAATACAAAAATTGCAGTAATCATCTTCAGTCGGAATAGAAGTAGGAGTGGAGTTTGACCCTGCAGCAGCCTGGCTTGTTTTTATACTGCTTGCAGTTATTTCTTTTTACTCAAACTAGAAAGTACTCAGAGAGCGCATATCAATTCATTGAGGACCTTTGGAGATATTGTGTGGACAAACATGAGTGAATACATATAAATATATGAACAAAAATGAAAAAATATCTCGCAATCAAAAAAAATTCCTAGATCCACCCCAAAATTTAATCAATTCTCCCTTAGACCACCCTTCAAGAAAATGTCATTGAAATTCATTGAGATGTTTTGGAGATATTGTGTAGTAAAACAGACAGACAAACACGAGTGAATACTTATACCTCTTCCAACTTTGTGGCAGAGGTAAGAGGACCGGAATAAAGGACAGTGGTCAAAAGCTTCTCAGGACGAGTCCCAAGCATGCAAATGGTGATCACCTCCTGACCAGCTGGTCAAGATATCCTGTGCAACTTCTCCCAAATATCCGAAGATACCCGAGCATGCCATGAGGACCCCCGAAGGGCCGTGGTTCTCTGAACTTCGAGGCCATGGCGGTTTCAAAGAACAGATACTACATTTTGATCTTAGCTGGGGGAGAAATGGATTCATGCCTTTCCTAATGGAATTAGCGAATAGTGAACCCTGAGTCCATTTTCTGTGCCATTATCCTCTCAGCTACTCTGTACCCTCTTAAGTTCAATGACTGGTATAATTCAGCATGACATTTGGAAAATTCCAATTTCAAAGTTTCCAATACATTTGGTTTTTAAAATGTAAATTTTTCCTGAAGAGAAAACAGATAAACCATTTATTGGAATATTTAGAAATTTTAAAAAAAAAATAAATATTTGATGTTTATTGAAATATCAGCTGCAAAATTCACTGTATGTTAAATAAAAAAACTAAAAAAATGAAATATTATTGATTTTCTGTAAAATATATATTTTTCCGTTCGTGTAATTTGGTTCCTCTGTTGCAGATAATCATAAATCGGATGTTAAATAAATTTCATGCCATAAAAGATGAAAGCCTGAAAAGAAGGAAGGAAATACCTTGCCTTAAAGTTAATGTCTGCACAAAACATAAAATAACATATATTTTCAAATAGTTCTTTGGATGATTGAACTCCTTCTTGTTGCTTGTGTTGTTAACACAATGTTTCAGCTGATCCATTCTTCGGCCCTCTTCAGGTGTAATATCCGAATGTGATGGGGTAAACAGAAGTTTTTAATTTCAAAAGAGGTAACCCTTATAACGTAGGATTCAAGTGTTTCTTTGTCCTTGTCTTGTATATATATAATTTGTTTTAAAAAACGAGCTGGAAAACAACTCAGAATAGCACAGAGAGCCATGAAAAGAACAATGCTAGAGATAACTCTAAGAGATAGAAAAAGATCAACATGGATTAGAGAAAGGACTAGAGTGAAGGATATTATACAACTAATTAAGCAGCAAAAATGGAGATGGGCTGGCCACCTAGCAAGAAGAGATAGCAATAGATGGGGGAAAAGACTAACTGATTGGTTCCCAGGGGGCAGTAAACCAAGTAGGAAAAGACCAGATACAAGATGGAGGGACGAGATAGAAAAATTTGCCAGTAAGACTTGGCAGAGGTTAGCACAAGATAGGTTGTCATGGAAGGAGATGGGAAAGGCCTTTGTCCAGCAGTGGACTTATAACGGCTGATGATGATGATATATATATATACTTTCTAATTGAATTTTTGGTTGAAAATTTGTAAAGCAATTGACATTTTTTATTGAAAATTCAGAATTCATCAGTTCATTATTTGACCATTCTTGTCAAGTGCTGGCATTAGACCAGTCTGTTTGTTAAGAATATTCAAACTTAACTATCACAGGAATTCCATTGACCAGATGATTCAAGTTTGAATGTTGACTAAAGTCAAAATTGTAGATTTTAATTTCACTTTGTTCTCTACCAAGTGATATTTATTGCAATTCATTTATAAAAAGGTAAAACAGATTTTAAACCAATAAAAAATCTCCCACAATTCAGGAAACAATCTTGATCACAGCTTGTTTTCCAAGTGAAAAATGATCTAAAAACTCAAATCACCATGGTTAGAGAAAAACATTCTTTCAAACCTGAGAAAAAAAAATGGCACAAGTAAAATCTTCTGGGTGAAAGTTCAAAGGCAAAAAAGTTGCAACACATTTTGGGATTTTCATAAAATCTGACACATTAAATGACATTATATTGGTAGAACAGATTTTCAGGGCATCTTTAAAATATTTTTAGTTTTTGAAGAGAAAAGAACAAACATGGATATTGAGACTGGTTTGTATAAAAAAAACTTTGCTTTTAGTCCAGGAGCATTGGATCCAAACATTAAAATTAATTTAAACAAGCTGATTTTTTCAGGATAGTTGCAACATGATACCAGAAACACTATACTAAAAATCCACAGGAATCCCAATGGAGCTTCCTGAGAAATCCAACATGGGGTTCAAGATGGTTGCCATATTTAGACAAAATATTGAAATAGTCATAAAATTGCAACCAAACCTGATATGAATATGGTTTAGGGGTCTATTTCTGTTTTAGAGGTTGGAAAATTGATTAAAACCCACCCTGATGTGATATTTTTGCAGGATAGGGTCACAAATTCAACATGGCCCCCAAGATGGCTGTCGTATCTTGTAGTCCTAGAACTTGAGCATAAATACTATAGTCAGCTTTAAGATTAATCCTAACGGGCTGATTGTTTTCATCAATGATAGCTATTGGTTTATAGAATAACATACTAAAAATCCAGTGGTGGTTTTTGAGATATTTACCAAAACGTTGAGATTTGATGACTGTAGTACACACGATAAAATGGAACACGGACTGTATCAACCAAGCTTGTAGGGTATGTTTGGGAAATCAGCTCAAATTAAAATGTATTGCAATTCAAATCAAAGTATATTACATTCAAACTGATAGTCTATGAGTTGTTCTCACAATATGGTAACATCACATCTGTGAAACCCAGCATGGAGTTTAGCATTAGCTCGAATTGTTTTCTGTTGGGGTAGTGTTCCAAATGTTGTCTTATGCACCCCAAATTCTGTAAGACAACCGTACCTGAATTGACAGGATGTGACAATGCGGATAGAGCCGAGCCAAGAGTGACGGAGCTGAAGACACACAAAGGGTATACATAAACCTGCAGCCTATTCCATAATACATTGTTGACCTTGCTAGAAGTTGTCCCATATTCCTGCTTTTTGTCATTTATTCTTTAACCTCTTTTTAGTTGAAATGTCTATATCATTAATCATAATCTTGTTATATTCTAGAGTTTGTCCCATGGGATAAAACTAGAATTGCAACTGATCTATGTATCCTGTGGTGAAGATGTGTCCTCATCAATTCCTGTACCAATTAGAAGGTATGTAAACTCTTATAAGAAGCTAGCATGCGGATGGGCTTTCTGCTGTATTGGAGAGTAAGGTTACCCCTTTCTTTGTTCATGAAAAGTGCAGGAAATATTATACCCAGAAGACAAGTAAAGCTAGTTTCAAGAGGAAAGGGAAGACGAGAGTTGCTCTACTTACAAGGGAAGCACATAACGATCAGTTACACCTCCAATCAACACCAAAGAAAATTGCTTATTCTGTTCAAAAACCATAATGTTATAAAAAAGCAGACAAAAGAAATCATAAGTGGGGCATGGAAGTAAAATGAGAATCCAGGTGGCTCATGATTTAGTGGCAGAAGAAGGAAAATTGCATATGTGCCCAGTTGTTTTACGTAGACTCCAAACTTGAAAAGGGTTTGAATGCCACAAAGTCTAACAATGCCAGGTAAATTGATTTACACAAAGCCAGAGCACTTGAAGAATTATGTCAGTATGTGGAAAATAACAGAGAATGTCAGTATTCATCACAATAAATGACTTCTCTGCACAATGACTCTCTTTCAGGAGAAGAGGGTTATGGTTTTCAACATCTTAAAAACAAACTAGAAGACCATTTTGGAGTCAATCTTATTTTAACTGGAAACCTTCTATTATTCTGGATGATATCAGAATAAAAGTTTATAACTGATTGGAATACCCAAATATTAGTGAGAGCGATGCAATGGTTCCAGAATCATTGCTGAGTCTATTGCAAGGTGCTATCAAAAGATCAACTGATGTCCCTTCCAGCACTGATCGGAAAATAACAACAATTGCACATAGTATTACATCAGTGTGCAACCAAGATCATTCATTTTCAAATTTACTCTCCATCGCCACATATGTCCATAGAAAGTATGCATCCCATGAGCTCATATATATACTCATTAGTTTGTAATTCTTCGACAGTTATAAAGAAATACAAAGATTAAACAATTCTTTTTTGGATGGATCAGAACCATCTTATGAGCTAAGTGATTTCACACAAATAATGTTGATTTCAATGTGGCAACACTAACTGGTCACAACAGATTTCACACTATATAGTATAGCATTGAAACATTCAACAAAACTAAAAAATGTAGAATTCATGGGATCATATGGGGATATTCCTGTCAAATATTACAAAAAACCCGAAACTTCATGATTAAAATTGGTAATTATTGCCCCCTGGAATCACCCAAACCTAATACAACCATTCTAAAACTGGAAAAATCTCTTGATAACATTGGGTTAACCAAATTCATCCTTTGTGACAGCATTGAGGACAACCCATCCTGGAGTTGGTTGTGAGGGGAGAGGATCATGAGAAAACCAGTATAGTTATTCTTCCTTTTTATTAAACTAGACCTATCAAATCTCTGCACAATTTACTCTGCACTATCTTTTTTATAGTTGCTTTCTGAGAAGCATTATCTTGGATGCTGTCCTGTCTCTTTTGACCAACCACTATATATAAAGGCTACAAAGTTGAGTCTTCATCAAATCTCAGTAAAGTATTTATTAGATTGGGTTGCTCCTAACAGCATTCTGAATTTGATTGCTTGTGGCTGCAAAACAGGTTGTCTGAAATCATAAGGTTACTGAAAAGCTGGGTTACATTGCAATGGTCAGACATGTCAGAATATTTACCCAATTGTTACTGATGAAGAGGGTGAGAATTAATGGCTTTTCTCAAGTTTTCACAATGGAATGCATCTTGAACCCAAATATAATTAATTTTATCAAATTGTCTATTTTCTCAACTGTATGTTTATACCAAAAATCATCATTTTGGCTTTTTCTGACTGGAATTCTAAAAAATATGGTTACTACTCATGGCCATTTTGGGAGCCGTATTTGGTTTTGGAGACTAATAATGAATATGGCCCCAGTATAATGGGTTGAAATCGGATGCCCAACCATTGAAACATAGAAAGTTGATTTTGGAGTATATTCCTATCTGTTCTGGTTGCTAAGTTATGGCTTTCCTCACTATTTTGCCCCGATACAGCAGCCATTTTGGGATCCATATTGAATTTGTGACCTTATCCTGCAAAAATATCACACCAGGAGGGATTTTAATCAATTTTCCAACCTCTAAAACATAGAAATAGACCACAAACTATATTCATATCAGGTTTGGTTGCAATTTAATCACTATTTCAATATTTTGTCTAAATATGGCGGCCATCTTTAATGCTATGTTGGATTTCTCGGGAAGCTCCATTGGGATTCCAGGGTATTTAGTATAGTGTTTCTGGTATTATGTTGCAACTATCCTGCAAAAATCAGCTTGTTTAAATTAATTTTAATGTTTGGACCTAATGCTACTGGACTAAAAACCAAATTTTTTAATACATTGAAAATAGATATAAACCAGTCTCGTTTCCATGTTTGTTCTTTTCTCTTAAAAAACTAAAAATATTTTAAAGATGCCCTGAAAATCTGTTTTACCAATAAATTTTGTGATTCCAGGGTATTTAGTATAGTGTTTCTGGTGCCATGTTGCAAAAATCAGCTTGTTTAAATTAATTTTAAAGTTAACCATTGTATTTATGCTGAAGTTCTTGGACTATTTAGCTTACATCAGACTTTGATGTATATCCATATTTATCATCATCAGCCATTTAAAGTCCATAGTTGGACATAGGCCTTCCCCAGGGTCGGCCAGATTTTTCACCTTTGGGCCTCATCATACCAGAATATTTTGAATTTGTCCAGATCATCATGCTATCTTACTTTTTGCCTGTCACTATTTCTCCCATGTCTCTTGGGATCCACGTTGTGTGTTGCAATGTCCAGCAGTTGTCGGACATCCCTAATGTGATAACTTTTAACTTCAAAATTAGCCAGTTAACAATAAAATGTTCAATAAATTAACTCATTAGAAAAAAGTCTACAGATTTCAAAGAAGAAAAGAAATTACTTATGTAAACCACAAGACTGAGGAGTATTAGAAACCGTCAACATAGGTTACTTCAGTTTTCAGGTTGGTCTGGCTGGCTGGCTGGCTGGCTGGCTGGCTGGCTGGCTGGCTATATTGTGCATACATGCCGCACCAATGGAGCTAGATGGCTGAAAATTTAAAGATTTACTCTTTATTATGTCTAGCAAAAACAGTTTTTTTTGTTTTTTCAACCCCCCCCCCCCAAAAAAAAATAGGTTTTTAGTGGGGAGTTCAATTTGCAATGTAAGTTTATGCTAAATTGATCTCTCAGTTTGTGTGAGTATTTACACTTGTTTTTTTTTTAAATTCAGACTTCAGAAAATTCAGTGATCACCACTCAACAAAAGTCGAGAGAAGTAACTTATTCATTGATCACCACTTTTTCCAATTTTTTTAATGGATCATCCCCAACATGGCATGCTGCCAAAATACATTGGTCATGTGATGGTTTCTATTGAGTGACTAACCAGACCTTTTTGTTTGTTTTTATATATGATTTGGTCAATATAAATGCTTAAATTATTTAGTACAGAAGACATTAAAAAAAACTCATTCGAAATTGTTCTTTTTTTTACATTCCCTAAGTAAATATAAGACATGGTGTAATGAAATGCACTCAGGTCGTGTGTTTACATGTTTTGGGGGATAGTATTGGGATGTGACCAAAATGCCATATCATGTTCCCAGGGCTAGAAAATAGGTCAAACGGCCGACCAAGGGAAACAAAGGAATGCGTCTGACCAATCAGCTCCGTCGAGTTTTTAGGACGTTGATTCAAATCAGGTGGGTGTTAATCAGTCCGACATACAGGAGCGACAGGTCAACAAGCTAGGGGCTTGGCTACTTAGCCCGTCAGGGTGAGGGAGGAGAAGGAGGAAGAAACCTGATTTGAACTACTATCATCACCCTAATTGGTCACCCTCGGTAAAGCAACTAGGAACAGAATTTAACAACTTGTTTAGAATTTAATACCCTGAGTGATCCGTGAACCGACCCGGCATCTAAGTTATCCACAGAAATAAAAGGAACACACATTTTCCTTGAAATCAACAAATTTTGTCGTCTTTTGGACCAAATGTTTTATTTCCCCCCCGCAGATAACTCAGCCCTATAAATGTACAATCCAACGACGAGACTTTTCACCCGTGAGAAGAAATGCCTGCATTATTCTACAGGGTGTCCCTAAAGTCTGGACATATAGGCAAAATGCATATTTTCAATAAAAAAATTTGAACAACATTTTATTTAATTGAAATATTAATAAATAACATCTTCAATGTGTTTTCCACCATTTGTGATGCAAAGTTCAAAGCGCTTTGCGAGATTCACATGAACCCGATGCATTAACTCCACATTTCCGTTAATTTGAGCACATTCATTTATGATGTATTCCCTCAGGTGTCTCGTATCTTTAATTTTCATTGAGTACACCTTCTTCTTTAGCATACTCCAGAAAAAGAAGTCAAGGAGGCTATGGTCTGGTGAACGAGGATACCATTCCATAAAAAATATAGTTAGTTATAAATAGTGATATTTCCTATGTGTCCAGACTTTAGGGACACCCAGTACAATGGGGTGGTGAAGGGCCTCACCCTGCGATGCTGGTCTATGATGTGTTGGCAGGGGGGAAGAAATGGATACATGCTTTCCCAAGGGCATTAGTGCAAAGTGAATGCAAACTGTCTCATCAAGAGTTTGAACTCTGCTCCCTGATCCCATTCTCTGTGCTATTAACCCCTCGGCCACTCGCACATCCCCAATGGTTCTACCTTGGTTCAAATCAATAGTTTTATCAAAAGAGTTTGGAAGAAATGTCTTACTACAAATGCACCATACCTATCAGAAATCAAATCTATACCATTCTATCAGATTTTTAGCAATTGATTCTCAGAACATCAAATGGTATACTACTGTTGAATATTTCATATTTTAATCTTTCTTATAAACAAAACAGGCTCTTATTAATATCTGAGATTTAGACAGTTTGACTTTAGAACTTGTTTTTATGAATATGACTCACAGGCGCAGGAGTTTCATCTATATAGCAACCAGAATCAATTACCCTTTGATATCTGGAATATTAAATTATTAACAAGTTTTAAGTGAAAAATAAAAAAATCTTTCTTGTTTCATGACTTTCATACTCATATGAACTCAGTAAATAGATACTTTTGCACTGTGTTATATAAGTAGCTTTATTAATAAGTTGTATTTTCTTTAAATATTGACCATACATTGATACTCTTCTTTAGCAGGCTTTATATTTTACTGCAAAACACACAGGTTTTCAAGTGCTTTTGTCCCGTGAGGAATTGAGTATTGAGGTTCCTGAGAAAAGAGACTTTGTATAAATGTATATATATTATTATTATTATTAAAACATTGTTTATTTCTTCTTCTTTCAGTATGGACATTAATGCTGAGACTTATATAGCCCCTCCTAACCCTTCCCTGACATACCAAAATAAAGAGTTTTTCCTCGATGGGAAAAAGTTCAGGATACTCAGTGGATCCGTCCATTATTTCCGGATTATGCCTCAGTACTGGCGGAGTGTTCTACTAAAGTTAAAAGCTTGTGGGCTCAACACTTTGGAAACGTAAGTAAAAACATTCATTTTCTATTTATGTTAATCTATGGATTGAATCTATAAATCTCTCATTAACATATTCATCTCTCATTAAAATATTCCTCTCTCTGTGTCATTAAAATATTCATCTCTCTGTGCCATTAAAATATTCATCTCTCTGTGCCATTAAAATATCCATCACTCTGTGCCATTAAAATATCCATCTCTCTGTGCCATTAAAATATTCATCGCTCTGTCTCATTAAAATATTCATCTCTCTGTCTCATTAAAATATTTATCTCTCTGTGCCATTAAAATATCCATCTCTTTGTGTCATTAAAATATCCATCTCTCTCTGTCATTAAAATATTCATTTCTCTGTCTCATTAAAATATCCATCTCTCTGTCTCATTAAAATATAATGAAGTGAAAGAAACAAGCTCCATTAGTATAATCATGGATAATGTTATCAAAATCAGTTGGGCCCAAACACTTTATTTAAAATGAATTGAAAATTATCTGTTTACTATAATCTAAGTTCCAGGTATTGTTATTAGAATCCTGAGGTAAACCGAATTTAAAAGTGGCTATCGGCAGTTATTAATGTAAATTTATAACAATGAATGTAAATTGTTCCAATTTTATATCCTTTGCTGAATGTTATCAGATGGATATTGTTATCTTAAAAGACCCTGTCCCAAAGTGATCACAAAAATCAGCTTCCTCTGTATTTAGGACGTTTCGTCTAAAGGTTTTTCGACGGCAGACGTTTTGGCTACAGATTTTTCGACCGTAGATTAGAATCAATTAAACTGAAATCTACTTAATGTGATATTTTTGGTTTTTAATTAGATATGTAAATTTTTCATTAAGTACATTTCTATAATGATTATTATAAGTTCAGCAAACTCAGTTTGGTAGTCACTAAACTTGGTCTGGCATAAGGCCACAAATAAGGAGCAAACGTTCTACTGTAGTAATTATCTGTGAGAGCAGCTTGCTAACCATACCTAAGTATTTTAAGCTTATCTTAGTCTGGGACAATCCATGGGCGTTGATAAGTATAATGGTGCGGTACAATTATTTTATGTAATCCTAAGTTACTGTACCCATGTTGTGATGACTTGGGCTTCGAAGGAAGTCACAAAGTCAAACGATATATATAACAGACAACCTACCTTTTTTTCTATGTAGAATCACAAGGTGATCAGTCAAGTTCTTCAGTTTGTCTGTTTCTTCTTAAGTATTAGCTTTAGTTAGTGGCTTTAGTACTGGTTAGTAATTGAGACAATAGGGAGGAAAAATAGAATAGAGTGTGGTTAACATTTAGAAGAGTTAGCTGATTTTTAGATATGCTTGATTTAGGAGACGCCAAACAGGTGCGACCAGGCTCATCCACAAGTTGACTCTAACTGGTGATTTTATCTAAAAGTACAGCAAATTCGAGATGCTGAGGTTGACCCCAAGGTCTTCTAAAATAGCACAAGCCGACTTCTGTTGTCCAGAGGTCATGACACATATAAAAAGATGGTATTTGCTGGTAACAGGGTTGCCGCTGAGATATATCCCTACTGGAAAAGTAGTAGCAGTCACTCAAGGTCACAAATGTCGGGAACCTTGTGAAGAAGGAACTCACAACATTAGTAATTATTCGTGAGACCAGCTTGCCAACCATTGCTCTATGGGGAGGTGATAAACAAACTTAGTTATGATATTTTCTTTAGTTTTGAGAAGTCTCGTTAATATTCAAATGGTTCTTCGGATCTCCTTCTTGTCGTTTGTGTTGTAAACACAAAGTTTTGGTTGATCCATTCTTCAGCCTTCTTCAGGTGTAAAATCCGAGTGTGATGGGTTAAACAGAAGTTTTATTTTTAAAGGGGGTAACTGGGTAGAAAAATCGGCTATGGCCGACCACATCTGAAGAGAGAATG
>VCCN01000071.1:4539608-4555971 GCA_006491835.1 Architeuthis dux
TTGTATTTTTTTTTTTCACACTAAAATAAAATGTTCTAAAATGTAATTTGTCAACACGTTTGAGAGGGTCAGTCCTCCTTTCCAGTCTGGAACATTGGTCCTAATCTTTTCATTACCAAGGACCCCTTTTATTCAAATGAATTTTCCCACAGACACCAGGCTTTTGAAAGGTCTGCCTACTCAATGAGCTCACAGACACCATATATATCTTTGTACCCCTAGTCTGGAATGTCTCCCCTTTTTGGAAAACCCTAAATGTATGACCCGAATAAAGATGAGTAATGTCTCATGTGGCCCCCTTGACCAAAAAGGTTACCCCTGCTTGGCGTAAAGCAAAGAAGCAATAACAATTAATTAATATGGAAAAATCTTTTGAGCATTCCCCGACTCAAAAGATTGAGAGGATGGTATGTCCGTCAACAAGAACCTTCAAATTCTCCAGGACATGATAGACCAGTGAAACAAGGAGTGATGCAAGGCAGCTGTATAACCACATGTTGAGTTATGATTATCTGACTTTGCTAGGATTTTGGAACAAAGATCTCATTTGCATTGACTATATTCAAAAGAGGCTGCATGATCCTAGCATGAACTTTCATGATGCTGCCCTGGATTTGAAATTCCTCCAAAATCATTTTGATGATCAAAAAGAAGTGTTGGTCAGTGAGTCACTTAAAGAAGGACTCAGTCTCTGTCAAGAATGGTATATTGGAGTTGAAAGATGTCAGAGATGAAAGAAATGAATGGCTGAGTTCACAGAGGCTGGGTTACAGCCAAGGAGGAAATAGAAAGAGTTATGAAGGAACACTCGACTGTCTTCATAGATAAATGGATGAAAGGTTATTGGTTCCTTCTCGATATTGAGGGACAGTAATGATCTGAAGAAGAAATGCAAAGATTTGAGCAAATTATACAGCTCCAATGTTGATGGACAGCAGCTATATGAATAAATTTTGTATTGCAGGATGTTGTTATCAATTCGGGCTATCAAGACCTCAAGAGCTTTTTGAATTTACTGTTCAATATGGAGATAATCTTTGCATTGCTAATCAGATAATGCTAGCTGTTGCAGTTTCCATCGCCAGTTGTGAGATATTATTCAGCAAGTTATACTAATACTTTTGTATTTGAAAGCTTCCATGGGTCAAGGCAGACTCTGTTATCTTGCTCTGCTGAGTGTAGAAAGGGAAGAAACTGAGAAAACTGACCTTGAGCACTTCATAGACCAATTTGTATCAGCAAAAGCAAGGAAGGTGTAGTTGTAATTTTCATGTGGTGCTATAATTTGTTAATTAAAAGATTACTGAGTTGTATGTTTGAGCTGATATCATGGTAAAGATGGGTGTCGCCATATCAGATATTTGGACAGGGGGTGCAATTCCAGTGCTTATCATAGGCACTATTTTCCGTAGATAAATTCTGGTTAAACAGAAAGATTTTTGAGAAATCGCCCTAATTTTTTCTGGGCCTTTTGGCTAAGGATTCGTCCTGAGAAGCTTTTGGGATCCCCCCACCCCCTATCCCGATCCTCGTGGCATTTGTCTCAGTGACAGGGATTTGGGATTCTCCCCCCCTCTAGTCAAGGGGACATGGGATTCCCCCCTCCCACAACTGAATTCGGCACTAAATGACCCACCAAGGGTCGATGTGCCATTAAACAAAACAATCAAATCAAATCAAACCCAATATTTTCCTTTGAATTTTAACCAGATCTGCAAAACAAATATATTTAAATCAAAGTAATTCACAAAGTTCCAAAAGTACTTATTTACATAAAATTGGTCTATGAACTGTTTTATTGTGCAAGGTGCAAATATGTGGCAATAACGTTCAACTTGATCTTCGGGTAAAAAGTGAAATTAGCAGTCAATAAATTCACAAAGTTCCAAAACTATCAGGATTTTAAAAGGAATTGCAAGCACTTATTTACATAAAATTGGTCTATGAACTCTTTTATTGTGCAATATGCAAATATGTGGCAATAACGTTCAAGTTGATCTTAGGGTAAAAAGTGAAATTAGCAGTCAATAAATTAAACGAGGTGAGAAAATGTTTTTAGTCTGGTTGTGCATTTATGTGCCATTAGTGGCCTTTTTAAACCTTTTTTTTAATGCTTTTTATGACTGTTTATTGGAATTCTCAATTATCACCAATAAAATATTATATTCCACTTTATGAGATGCCAAAAAGCAAAGTTATATTAAGCGGTATTGAATGTTGGGTTGGTAATAAAGAGTATTTTTGAGCAAGTCAAAAAGACAATCATAAAAATCTATCAGCTAGAATGGCTGCTGATTAGATGTTAAATTTAAGACTTGGAACCCGACAGAAATGCCAATGCAACATAAAACATAACATTCAGCTGAATAAAATCAAAAAGAAAAAAGTTATCTTTGTAACACTATTGATAATGATGAGAATGAAAGTTCTAGATTCTGATCTCTTTACTGTCTTCGCTTTGTAGCTGAAAATTCTTTTTTTCTATTGACCTTTCCTAAAGTTAAGAAAATACAAAGCTAAAATTGAATTTCTTTCCAAACAAGCATTTCAGCCATTTTTTTTTTATTGTTGGTAGCTATTGTATATAGATTCATTGTTTAAAGATAAACCATTTATTGAGATGAAAGAATTCTTGCCAAGATTGTATGCTCTCTTTTTTTGTAATGCACTCTTTTTAGAAACCGTCAACCAAATCTGTCACTAAAACTGTCAACATAGGTTTCTTCAGTTTTTAAGTTGGTCTGGCTGGCTGGTTTATTATGTCTAGAAAAAACTTCTTTTTTTTGGGGGGGGGGATCAATTTGCAATCTAAGTTTATGCTAAATTGGTCCCTTAGTTTCTGCATTCATGCTTGTTTTTTTTTTTAAATTCAGACTTTTTAGGGATCACTGCTCAACAAAAACTGAGAGAAGTAACTTAGTCATTGATCAGCCAATTTTCCAAATCTTTAATTGATCACCCCCAACACGGCATGCCAAAAGAGTTTGCTCACATGACAGTTTCTATTGAGTGACTAACCAAACTCCCTCATTATTATTGTCAGTTATTTCTTTGATTTACTGCCAAATACCTTAATCTTTGTCAGCCATAACTCAAACTTCCATTGTATTTTGTGGCATCTTTTCTGATAGGAGCTTCTTTGAAGTTTTTCTTTCTTTCACTGAGACTTCGATAATGAATATGATAAAGAAGAGTTATAGTGAAATTCTCAAAGTTCAATTGTTTTTATTGTATTGTTCTTTGCTTCATGGAATATATTTATTGAAGTATGAGCGTATTTATGAGTTATGCTATGCATTATAAATATGCAGAAAATAAAGGCATTCAGCCGTAGAGACAGGATTTTTGCTTTATCAAAGAATCATAGTAGACCAAGAAAACTTGTTTTTTGTTTAATTCTTTTCATGGAGCATAGGGCCACAACAACATGTCTTGGGGGTGATGCTGTTAATATATCATATACAAAGAAAGATAACTCTGTTAGCTTTCTTTGTTAATGATCAGTAGTAGAACTCTCCCATTTCTGGAGTCCTCTTTCTGATATTTTACTGTGTTCAAATCAGTTAGTGGTTTTGGCGTCCTAGCATGTAGATGTCTATGTTCGAATGTAAATAAAAGTAAATTGAAGACCCCAAGAAATATATGCGTTTAACAACCATTTAAATAATATCCCAGTTTAGTCAGGGCCAGATTAACCTATACCAGAGCCCCTAGGCTATTAACAATATGGGGCCCCCATCCATTAAGTAAGTAATGCAATGGGTCCATTGTGTGAATAAAGTGTTTGTTATGTGCTAATGTGGTAATATATTCATTCTATTTTTTTAAAGAGATATTTGTTAGGACATTTATATTAAGTTTTAAGATATTATTAACAATATCTTAACAATCATAGTGAGTCTCAGACTTCACACCAGGGAATGTTCTTATTTTAACAGTTTTATTGTTTAATTCATTTCCCCTTTTGTAGTAGGGATAAATTTCTAATTATTTTGGGCCCTACACTGTAGCATAATTTGCATATAGGCTAATCCGGCTATGGTCCTGTCAAAAATAAAATTAAGAAAAATATGAATATCCCAGAATTTTTCCGGGCGCCTGTTAGCTACGGGTCCCTAGGCTTAAGCCTACTCAGCCTCATAGTATAATCCGGCCCTGAGTAGCAAGTAGGTTTTTTATGGGATGGAGTTGCTAGCCACATGCACAACCCTCCTCCTTTACACTGGCTTGAGACCAGCAAGAGGTTTGAATTCAGAGCTCTCTGTCTCCTACACTGGTTACCAATCAAGGCGGAAGGGCCCTGTCTGCTCTGCTGTATACCCATAGCTGGGGGAAGAAGAGATGGATCTATGTCTTTCCCAAGGGCATTAGTTCGAAGTGAACACAAACTGTCACCGATTCCATTTTCCGTGCTGCTAACCATTAGGTGACCTGCACCTTCATCCAAAACTTATTAAGAATACATTTTTGCCTTAAGCTTGATGACTGTTTGCTTCTTTCCAAAATTCCAATAAAGATTGCATACATTTTGTGATGACTTGGGCTTCGAAGGAAGTCACAAAGTCAAACAATATATATAAAAGACAACCTACCTTTTGTTCTATGTAGAAACACAAGATGATCAGTCAATTCTTTCAGTTCATCTGTTTCTTCTTAAGTATTAGCTTTAGTTAGTGGCTTTAGTACTGGTTAGTAGTTGAGAAGATAGGGAGGAAAAATAGAATATAGTGTGGTTAGCATTTAGAAAATTCAGGTGATCTTTAGATATGCTTGATTTAGAAGACGCCAAATAGATGTGACCAGTCTTGAGTATTGCCTAAAAGTGCAGCAAACTCGAGATGCAGAGGTTGACCCCAAGGTCAACTGTCTAGACAAGCAAGATGTGCTTCTAAAAATAGCACAAGCCAACTCCTGTTTTCCAGAGCACATTTAATAATCACATTTCATCAATTGTGTCAAAAGCAAATCAGAAAATTGGTTGGATGATTAGAAATATTCTCTCATGGGATGCATATGTTATTGGTAGAATATACAAGACATTGATTAGACCTCATGTAGAATATTGTACTCAGGATTGGGGGCCTGTATCTAGGCATGGGAACTGGAATTTAATCTTAAAACTAGAGAGCATACAACAAAAAGTAACCAAACTAATTAATGGAATAAAAGATCTTAGTTATAAAGAAAGATTGGAGTCCCTGGGTTTAACAATTTTGCTAGAGAGAAGCATGAGGGGGGATTTAATTGAGACTTTCAAAATAATTAATGTAATTTCTAAACATGGTACACCATTCTTTAATATCTCACCTCGAACTGGGAATCTACTGACAAGACAAATTTCAAAAACTAAATCTACTAAACCATTAGATTTTTTTTCTAATAAAGTAATATATTTTTTTATTTCCTAGTCATGTTAAAGATAGCAATAGTGTACAAAGTTTTTTAAATAATTTCGATAATTTTAAAAATTATGGAAAAAACATGAGATTACAAGGACATTTTTTGAATCTGTCAGATGAGATTTTCAAGAAAATTTGATGTGTGAATTGTGCTAATTGTAGATGTTTGTATTTATGTACATTTGAATGTTTTGTATTTGTTTTGAAGTTGATATGTAAATATTGTGTATAGTTGGAGACGCCCAACGGGGCATAATAAAATAATAATAAAAAAATAATGGTCATGTTATAAAAAGCAGTATTAAATTTGCAATTGTAAAAAGAAACAAAAAAATAAAGATTTTTACTGTGATTTTTAGCAGTCTTAAAGTTTAAAACCAAAAAATCACAGAAATAAATTGAATCATTCTCAAATCACAGACAAACAAACAAACAAACAAATATTTTATACATTTTATTGCTTTTCTCAGCTACTCCCCGTGTTGTGTGACACATGAAGCAAGGATTTTGTCTCCATTTTTCAAACGATCCATAGTGACCTAATCACTTTTTGTAGCAATGATAGACTTCTACAGGATCAGGATGCAAACCCAGTGCCCAAGGTGGACTGCCTAAATGGCTACAACTGCCCTGCTATTTACCCATAGCTGGGGGAAGAAGTGGATTCATGAATTTCCCAAGGGCATTAGTGAATGCAAACCGTCCAAGTTTCAACTCGGTTCACTGATTCCATTCTCTGTGGCGTTAACCATTAGGCCACCTGCACCTCTTTGTTGCTTTGGTTATTTTACAATTCAAGTGTTAAAATCTTGATAGAACTTTAATGTATTCATGACCCAAGTTTCTTTTTTGAGTTTGTTCAACAAAAGTTGTGTTTCAATGAAATAAATATTTTAACATATAATTCAACTGGCTAGACTAGTATCGGTTGGCACCAATTAGTATATTGAATTCTGGCACATTTTTTGAGTTATCGTTCTTTGGGGGGTAGAATCTTGGCAACAATGTTAAATCATATCTAAAAACCATCTAGATTAAGAAAAAATTGTTGCCAGTTTTTCTTAGTGTGGATGGCCATTTACAAATTCAAAATGGACGACTGTGAATATACATTTTTTCCAATTATGTCCATTCATCATCATCATCATTATAAGCCATTATAGGTCCACTGCTGGACAAAGGCCTTTTCCATCTCCTTCCATGACGTCCTAGATTGTCCTAACCTTTGTCACATCTTACTGGCAAACATTTCTATCTCATCTCTCCATCTTGTATCTGGTCTTTTTCTACTGCATTTACTGTCCCATGGGCCCCCATCTATTGTCATTATGGATAATGTTATCAAACGGTTATTATTATCAAAATCAGTCAGTCCCAAGCACTTCATTTAAAATAAATTAAAAATTATATTAAAATATTTATATTAATCATATTCATTTTCATGATGTAAAGTTGTTTATAAAAATGAATTCAATAATATAATCATGATCATCATCAGCCATTATAAGTCCACTGCTGGACAAAGGCCTTTCCCATCTCCTTCCATGATGACCTTGATTATGCTAACCACCGCCATGTCTTACTGGCAAACTTTTCTATCTCATCCCTACACCTTGTGTCTGGTCTTTTCCTACTGCGTTTACTGTCCCATGGGCACCAATCGGTTAGTCTTTTGCTCCATTTGTTGTCCTCTCTTCTTGCTAGGAGACCAGTCCATCTCCATTTTTGCTACTTAATTAGTTGTATAATATTCTTCACGCTAGTCCTCCCTCTGATCCAAGTTGATCTTTTTCTATCTCTTAGAGTTATCCCTAGCATTGCTCTTTCCATGGCTCTCTGTGCTATTCTAAGTTGGTTTTCAGCTCGTTTTGTTAATTTCCATATTTCGCATCCATATGTCATGGCTGGTATTATGCAACCATTGCATACTTTATGCTTTAAGCATATTGGTAAGGTGCTCTTCAGAATGTCTCTATTCATACCAAATGCTTTCCAACCTGTCGTTATGCGTCGTTTTATTTTGCTGTCATGGTTTTTCTCTAACTTTATTACCAGTCCTAGGTAGATGTGTGATATTTATGTATAATTTAGAATCAGCATTTAAGGAAGAAGAATCGTCAATTGAGATTCCATCCCAAACTCTACAGATGGTAAAAATGTTGTTCTTCTCAATAAGAAGAGAAAAAAAACTGATGATGTTTGATCCAGGAAGTACAAAACAGATTAAAACTATTATAACAGACTAAATGAAATTGTTTTGTTTCAATTTGATATTTTCAATGAAGCATCTCTTCATATCAGGGTTTCTCAACCTGGGTGATATTGCCCACTGGGTGATTTCAACTCTTGGGTGGGCGATGAGCAACTGTGCAGAAAATGGTGGGTATTTTGAAATTTTGGTGGGTGGTATAGGATTTTGATTATTAAAGTCTGTAATTGACAATAAAAAATGAGTCAACAGGGATTGCATTGATATATCTAAAAACGGTGCGTGTGCGTGACATTTGATGTACTTGGAGAGAGATAAAAATCTTTTAGAAAATGTCCAGAGACGAGAAACTAAGTTAGTACCGGAATTAAAAAGTATGAGTTATGAGGATAAGCTAAAAGTGTTTGGGTCAACATTGTTTGAAAATTTGTCAAATGGTAGGGTGTATCCAAGGATTTTTTTTTCAATTGAGAGGAAAGAAATTCCAGGATCCGTCCCAAATTACATTACTTTCATTAAAGAATCTTGTAACGTGAAAGCTTTCAATTTTTATTGTTTTGTAAGAGTTAAAAGACTTTTTACTATCCTTTTGAATATTCATTATACAGTTGGGCAGTGGAAAAGTTTTTCATGTGATAGTGGGCGGTGACACCAAAAATGTTGAGAACCCATGCTTAATATAGAGAGAATATATAAATCAGTATAGCCATAAAATAGCCAACAACAGCACTTGAATAAGCAACCATTTAACCGATTCTTTGTGCAGACAATACCATTTTTCATGTCATCAGCACTAACCCAGATGTGCATCCATTGTATTAATTTACTATTGATCAATTGTTATATCTGCTTGTGCTCATCATAGTTTTACAACATTAAGGCAATGTTCTAACAACTTCTGCTTTAATATTTTATTACATCAGTAAATTAAACATTCATAATATTGAATAACTATTGAAGACTATTGTGGTATTAGGCCTTTTGATTTCTCCGGATTTATTAGGCAGATTTGAATAAAAGGAAATCAGTCAGCACGTTTAAAAGAGAAGACAACTGTACACAAGTGTATTAGTTACAGAACTGTTTGTTTATTCAGGCGTGCTGCTTTTGTATGCAGACATAACAATGTATTCATGCGAGCTAGTTTCACACATGGGTAACCATCAACAAGGGGTCAAACCATTAGCATCACGGATTTTGTTCAAATTTGGCACAGTTATAGATCTTTATGAGACAAATTGAATGGTCTCACATTTCCGGCTGAAAGGTTTCCTGAGATACTGGCCTCTGAACTTTGCAAAAAATGTGAATTTTTGGAGGTAATGACAAAGTTTGAAAATCAATATCTCTGTTGTTTTTTTTACCTCAGAGGTCAAATAAAAAAGATTGACCTTTCTATATGTCAATGAACATGTTGACTATTTTTTTTCTAATAAATAATTATTTATGATTGCAATTTCGACAAATTCTGAAGCAGAAAATGTAGTTATACATATTTAACTGATGAAACGACATTAGATTTCTTTTAAATTTTCAACTTATGATCCATCATATCAGTTTTATAAGATAATCCCTCATTCTTACAAAGGAAAGGAAATCAGACTTTTGTTTTTGCATGAGTTCAAACTCAGTAAAAATGTTGTTCAATCTCTCAAGAACATCAGTTCCGCATTTGGAAGCCCAATAATACTACCAACAAATTAATGAAATGCATAAGCATTACAGGCCAGGGGGGCAGGGAGGGCAACTGTACCCCCTCCCAAATCTGGGAAAAGCAGAGTAAAATTTTGGGTAAATCAGTGTAATCTGGGAAAAGCCGTGTACAGTTTCAGGCAAATCAAGCCCTCTGCAACAAGTTCCCATACTACCATGATGAAATGCATTCAAAATTAGCCAGAAAACATCCAGCATTGGTAAACAGACATTGGCTCCACATTTCCAATCTGTCTGAAACAATGTTGCTGCAATTTTATTATGAAATCTTAGATCACCCTCTATATTCACCAGATTATTATCTATTCCGACACCTTGGGCTTTTTATTTGCAATAAAATGTATGCCAACAGAGAAGTGGTAATGACAGCAATTGAACAATGTTTTGCTTCACAAAACAATCATTTCTATATAAAAAAAAAGGAATCCTTTCACTTAAAGCCGTATGGAAAATAGTTATTGAAGCATATGGAGCTCATTTTGGTTAATAAAACAGACTTATTTACATTTTTCCTTCCATAAACGGCCATTTCATGTGGGACAACCTAATAGATATTGTAAATGATGAAAAGGATCTTGGTATCATAGTAACAGATAAACTATCATTCTCCAAATATATTGCCAGTGCTGCTGCTAAGGCGAATAGGGTGCTAGGATTGATTAAGCATATCTTTTTCATATATAGACCAGTACTCGTTCCTTATACTATATAAGATTTATGTCTGTCCACACCTCGAGTACTGTGCACAGGCATGGTCACCGTACTTGGAGAGAGAGAAAAAGCTGGCTTAATGACGCAATTAACTGCTGCCAAAAAAAGCCTATTTCAAGTATAGACAAGGACTCGTTCCTTATACTATATAAGACTTATGTCCGACCACACCTCTAGTCAATAGCAGACCTACATTTTGGGGGCCCTGAAGCTTGTACTGTTATGGGGCCCCCCTCGCAACTAGCGACAATAGGGTAACATCCAACAAGATGTGACAGGCCTTTCTGTCCTTGCAATGGTGTTCAGTTTTTTTAATCACTGTAGTTTACGTTATAGTACTTTATAACTGCATGGAAAAATTGCTAAAATATTTGTAAGGAGTACACAGGTGTGATCACGTTGAACATAGGACATATCTCAATAGTGCTCCGAGTGCCCATAAATGGAACATTGCTACCACCAAAAAGTGTGTTGGCTTAGATATCATTTCGCTTAGCGACTGATCACTTATCTCTGTGCTTGATCTGTAAAAAACTCACTCATAAAAAAAAAAACTTTGCTTCTGGTCACCATACTTGGAGAGAGATAAAAATCTTTTAGAAAAAGTCCAGAGACGAGCAACTAAATTAGTACCGGAATTAAAAAGTATGAGTTATGAGGATAGGCTAAAAGTGTTAGGGTTAACATTGTTAGAAAATTTGTCAAATGGTGGGGTGGAACCAATGATTTTTCTTTTCGATTGAGAGGAAAGAAATTCCAGAATCCGTCCCAAAATTCAATAAAATAAAATATATCTCAATCAAAAAAATACCTTCCAAAGATTTCATCAATTCTTGCTTAGGCCTTGGCCAATCATTGGACAAAATGTCATTGAAATTCATTGAGAACTTTTGGAGATATTGATGGGACAAAAGTGATTTTAGACCAAGTGATGTAGATGAAACTGATATTTGATAAAGTGATGTAGACGAAAGTGCTGTACCCGTTGGGCGCATCTAAAAACTTGAAGGTAATTGATATTTAATTTATCAACATGAAAGTTATTTTTGTCAATATTAATCACTGCTACCCACAACACTAGTTTATTGTTGGTTTAAGGTTATTCATGTGTTCTGACAATTATATGTATCTATCTATGTAACTGGACTTCGCCCAGCCCTAAATGTTTATAGTAGAAACTTGAAATTTTGCACACACACTCCCCTCAATGAGTAGGGAAATTATTCTTTTTTGTTTTTTGAAAAATCCCCATAAATAGGTTTTAGAGAGGGGTTCAATATGCAATGTAAGTTTATGCTAAATTGGTCACTGTTTTGACTCAGCTTGTTTTTTTGAAAATTCATACTTTTTTTAATGATCAAAGCCCAACAAAAGTCAAGAGAAATAACTTATTCATCGATCACCCCTTTTCCCAACTTTTTAATTGATCACCCCAAACTCAGCACACATGGGTGGTGGGAGTGATTCATAATATAGCCTTGGAATGCTAGTTTCATTCTTTATCCACTTCAGCAGTACTACAACAAATCAAATAGAGTTTCTTATTTGTTAATCGAATAAGAATTAAATATAAATGTCTTTTTTAAAATTTTATTTTTTCATATTAGAAACTGTCACCAAAACTGTCAAAATAGGTTTCTTCAATTTTCAAGTTGGTCCGGCTAGCTGTGTATGTACCACACATACAGGTTGTATCAATGGTGCTAGAAAGCTGAAAATTTAAACATTTACTCCTTATTATGTCTAGAAAAAATGTCTTTTTGTTTTTTTTTTGATAATTCACCCCTAAATAGGTTTTTAGGTGTTCAATTTGCAATGTAAGTTTATCCTAAATTGATCCCTTGTTTTGTGTCATCCTTGTTTTTTGGAAAATTCAGACTTTTTTAGTGATCACTGCCTAACAAAAGAGTAACTTATTCATTGATCCCCCTTTTTTCCAATCTTTTAATTGATCACCCCAACACGGAATGCTGCCAAAGAACATTGGTCACGTGACTAACCAGACATGTTTTTGTATTGATTTAACTTCTGTGTATGCACAGACAGATATTAGATCAACAAAAGTCATTGCAAATAATATCTACTTGATTATTCATTAGATCATCAATCATTCCAATAAAGTAAATACATGTATCCCTGCTTTTCAAAAGCTTGCTTTATGCCTCTTTTTCACTTTTAATCATCACCATTTTTGGAGTCTGGGAACGCTCAAAAGTTTTTCAATATAAATTAATAGAAGAAGAAGTGTTGCGTGATTGAGACTTTGTGCCTTGCTGTTCTCCAGTTTTAAAGATATCTTTCTACTACATTTTCAAAATTAAAGTCATAGTTTTCTGCAATCATTGCATTACTGTCAATTGTAGTGAAAATCTCATGCAAGGTTATTTTTGCGAATACTCCAAAAATGTTCCCTTATAAACTAATGGTTGTTTCTTTGCTTTATGCCATTTTGGCTTCCAAAAGGTTTTTATTGGAATGTTCCACCTTCTGATAGCGAGGTAAAACTGTACATAAAGTTTTCTAATGGTTTTTGATAATATAATTGTTTCTCATAATGATTTCACTAGTGATGTACTGGAATATCAATCCAGTCGGTTATCCGGCATTGGATTCACAAAAAATTATCTCTGCCATCGTGTGAATCCGGCACCGGATATACAACCGGATTGATACTCCAGTACATCACTAGCTTTCACCCATACAATATTCAATCCCAAACATTTCCTTTGAAACAGATGACATCCACAATATATTTGCATTTTTATTTTTGCTGAGATTAAAAGCTGTTTTTGTCTTTATTGCAGCTATGTACCCTGGAACTTACATGAACCTTCACCTGGAAGATATAACTTTGAAGGGATTCTAAATCTCAGGTAAGTTTTAAATGATCTTTTTTTTTTCTTAAATCAGATTGAATGGAACAATGTTGAATATACAAACAAATAAAACAGCTTATTACAAAGGATAGCAATTATTACAAAGGATAGCAATTATTATTACAAAGGATAGCAATTATTATTATTACAAAGAATAGCAATTATTATTATTATTACAAAGGATAGCAATTATTATTATTATTACAAAGGATAGCAATTATTATTATGATTATTACAAAGGATAGCAGTTATTATTATTATTACAAAGGATAGCAATTATTATTATTACAAATGATAGCTATTATTTCGTAGGTGCTCATTTGTTAATCTTGTTCATCTAATCTTAACATACCAGATACCAGATGTTGGTTTGGGACAGGGGGCCTACTGGCCCATGTTCAGCCCCCACTAAATCTCTTCAAACATTGGTTGAATTTTGAATTTAAAATTGTCAATGGATGTGGTGTCAGCCACCTCTTTACTCAATCCATTGCAAGAGTCCAGAACACGTTGGCTGAAAATCTTTTTCTTAAGTTCAATTTACAATGTTTTTTCTGTATTCATGTCCTCTAGTTTTATTTTTTGATTAAAATGCAGAATCTTTCAGCCCCTTACAAATTTAAATGTCTCCATTAAGTATTCTCTTTCTTTCCAAAGAAATGAGGTTGCATTTCTGCATCCTTTCCTCTTATGCTAATTCTTCCATTCCATTTATCATTTTTGTATATTAATGTTTTGTATAGATTTAACATGTTGAACAAACTTGTCTCTGTGAAAGTTCTCTTTATGCAACCAAGTATATTGTATGCCATTTTTACTATGTACCATATATGATCCTCTGGTTTTAGTGATTTATTGATCAGAACACCCAATTCTTTTTCCATTGATGCAGTTTCTATTCTGTGGTCTCCAATGAAATAGTCATAATGAGCCTTTTTTGTCCCCACATGCAGACATTTTGCATTTATCTTGGTTGAATTGTAGCTGCCAGTCCATACACCAATTATGGAGCTTTTGTAGATCGTCTTGTAGTATGAAAGCTCTTTCCACACTTACCATACTTCTGAATAGTCTGGTGTCATCTGCAAATTTAGACAGCTTGCTCACAATCCCATTGTCAATATCAATCAATATCAAGGATGGACCTCTGTGGTACACCACTTCTATTGTTTGAGTCTCCAAAATTTTGATCATATTGTTCTGTAATCAAATTATGGTGTATAAACTTGCTAAAACAGCCACCTTCAGTGGCCTTTGCTCGATGTTCTCACTTCCTATTTATACAATTTATAAATTATTTGCTTATTCCTCTTATTTTTTTAATAAAACGCATTAAAAAAACAGTAATTAGAAATTAATAAACCTGGAGTTATCTCCCTTAGACATGTTTTTGTCAATTTATCCTTAAATTAAATTAATTACTCAAAAAATGAATTGCTTTATACTTCATGTTAGAGCATTTTAAGGGTATTACACTTATAAACATCTCACTAACACAAACAGAAATCGGATCATTATAACACAAGTCTGGTTAGTCACTCAATAGAAACCGTCACGTAACCAACATCTTTTTGCAACATGCTGTGTTGGGGGTGATCAATTAAAAAACTGGATGAAAGGGTGATCAATGAATGAGTTACTTCTCTCGTCTTGTGTTGGGCAGTGATCAATAAAATAGACTGAATTTTCAAAAAACAAATGTGAATGCTGCTAGACAAAAGCTAAGGAATCAATTTAGCAAATACTTACATTGCAAATTGCCCCCCCCCCTCCCCCAGTAAAAACCTATTTATGGGGGGAATTTTAAAAAAAACAGTTTTTTGTAGACATAATGTAGATGTTGAAAATATCAGCCCTCTTGTATGTGTGATATAGCCAGCCAGCCAGACTAACTTGAAAACTGAAGAAACCTTTTTTGACTTATTGAGTGACTACTTGACCTGTTTTACATCATCCTGGAGCTAGAGGGCTGAAAATTTAAAAAAGTTACTTCTTTTTATGTTTAGAAAAACGTTTTTTGATTTTTGAAAATTCCTCCCCATAATAGGTTTTTAGTGGGAGGTTCAATTTACAATGTAAGTTTATGCTAAATCGATCCCTTAGATTGTGTCCAGCAGCATTCATGCTTGTTTTTTTTAATTCAGACTTTTTTAGTGATCACCACCCAACAAAAGGCGAGTGAAGTAACTTATTCATTGATCACCTCTTTTTCCAATTTTTTAATTGATCACCCCAACACGGCATGCTGCCAAAAGTTATGATTATAACTTATTTTGCCAATCATTTTCTATTCTATTGAATTTAATCATTTTGTTACACAAACTCTCTCTTACTCCTCAACTATAAAATAGATGTGCACACAAACATGTCTGTACATACAGTACCTGTTATAAGTATTTGAACAGACAACCATTTTGTTTCTAATCGCCTGGTTTTGAGAGTTAAAAACAGGAACATTATGCAAGAAGAACCAAATTTTTTGCAATCAACATAACAAGGCATGCTTTTTGTCATGTATTATGGTTCTAAATGCTAAATTTCTTTTAAAAAATTATTTTAGAGAATTAAATTTTTAAATGAAAAAAAAGCAGGTTTTTTGTTTCTATCCTTCTAAAATCTAGTTCAGAATTTTTTAAGAAGATTAAAAAAGTGAACTCACATTGCTATATGGAAGAGTTACTATACTAGTAAGTTAAATTTCAGGAAATAAAAACAGATTTTGTGCTTGTTCAAATAATTATGAGCAGTAGATTTTTATCAATGATAATTCATACATAAAAAAAGGTATTGCTCATAATTATTTGAACAATTGCTAAAATGGGTAGATTTAATTTCCAGGTATATGCTCTAAACACTCATACAGTCATTTTTTTAACGTAGCCACTTTTAGCCATTTGAAATGGCCGATTCAAAAATGACCATTCTCCTAGTGTGTTATTGAAAAGATTTCCCTTTGTATATATAAGCAAGAATATATCTAAAGATAAGTTTCTATCTATGATAATATTTCAGTCAATGTTTTTTTGACTATCCTCATGGTTGTTAGTTTTTCATTCACAATGTTTTGACCAGTTCATTCTCTAGCCTTCTTGAGATTAAGTTATATCTGGTGCTGAATCTGTTGTCAGTTTTTAGATGCATCCATGCATCTCTATAAGACACTTTTTGGTCGGTTGGTCCCGTTTATGTTAAATATCAATTTTCTCAACATATCATGTTAAATTGATATGGAACTTAGTCCAAACCAGGTGGACCATCTTCATCTTCCTACTACCATGGATGGTGAATGCATCATTGAACTTATGGTTCTTGTTCTTATATAATTAGGTCTAATTATATCTTTTTAACTGAATGTAGAATTATAAATTTTAAAAAGTGTAGTCATTGATCATATATATGATATTAGGTACTTCAATGAGTTTTTACAGCAAGATCTTATACATCTGGTGCCTATT
>VCCN01000071.1:4578683-4589279 GCA_006491835.1 Architeuthis dux
AGCAGTGGATTTATAACGGCTGATGATGATGAAGATTTAGATTGCTTTTAAAAATAATGAAAAAAGGTTGAGAAACCCTGGATATGGGCAATTGTTACTTGTAATAAATGATTGCTTTGCTTCTTGTCGGTTGGAGTTGTTTCCCTTTGCTTCACATATTTTATCACAACCCAAATGAACTGTGTTATGTGTCAATATGTTAATATATCATATACAAAGAAAGATAACTCTATTAGCTTTCTTTGTTAATGATCAGTAGTAATCCCTTTTCTCTGATATTTTACTGTGTTCAAATTAGTTAGCGTTTTGTGTCCTAGCATGTAGACGTGAACGTTCAAGTGTAAATAAAAGTGAATTGAAGACCCCAGGAAGTGTATGCATTTATATTGTATTATATCAAAATTGACAGCGAACAAGTGGATCTACAGAGTCTAACAATTCCAATCTACAGACCTCTGGGTTATGAACTAAGTATTCTCAGAACAGTATAATCCAGTGAAGGACTACATTTGTTTTTAAAAAAGAAAAAGAAAGCAAATGTAATGTCAATATGTTAATATATCATATACAAAGAAAGATAACTCTGTTAACTTTCTTTGTTAATGATCAGTAGTGGAACTCTGCTGTTTCGGGAGTCCCTTTTTTCTGATATTTTACTGTGTTCAAATCAGTTAGCAGTTCGCGTCCTAGCGTGTAGATGTGAACGTTTGAATGTAAATAAAAGTGAATTGAAAACCCCCAAGAAGTGTATGCGTTTATATTGTGCTATATCAAAGTTGGCAGCGAACAAGTGGAGCTACAGAGTCTAACATTATGATCAGGGCAGGAAATGAATTTGAAGACATCCAGTGAAAATATTAGTTTATCTCTTTTTTAAAAATTATTCACAGCAAAAGAATATCTGTACTTGAACACTTGCAAAAAAAAAGCCATTGTCACACCTTCTATAGCTCTTAACCCACAATAGTATTTAATGAGAATGGAAGTGAGTTTCTATTTTCAGCAGAACACATCCGTGTTACGATTACTGTATGAACAGAAATATACTAGATATTTTAAATGATGAAAAGGATCTTGGTATCTTAGTAACTGATAAACTATCATTCTCCAGGTATATTGCCAGTGCTGCGTCTAAGTCAAACAGGGTACTAGGACTGATTAAGCATACCTTTTCATATATAGACAAGAACTCGTTCCTTATACTATATAAGACTTATGTCCATCCACACCTAGAGTACTGTGCACAGGCCTGGTCACCGTACTTGGAGAGAGATAAAAATCTTTTAGAAAAAGCCCAGAGATGAGCAACAAAGTTAGTACTGGAATTAAAAAGTATGAGTTATGAAGATAAGCTAAAAGTGTTAGTATTAACATCGTTAGATAATAGGAGAGATCAGCGAGACTTAATAGAAATGTTTATGATTGTTATGATGTGTGTTTGTATATACAAATTGTATACTTTTTTTCACACTAAAATAAAATGTTATAAAATGTAAAAATGTTACATATTTTTTGATAGCTGATTATCCTTGATAATACAGGTATCTTGAAATGATGAAAAATACTCAAATCATAACTCCTATTAATTTTTGTGCTTATGATAATTCTCCTTATATTGAGTGCCGGCATTGTAAATATGTATGAATAAATTAGATCTGTGTAAGTACGTATTTTGTTGCATTTTAAATCTGTTAATATCTGTCATTATAACAACCTTACAATCCAGACTTTAGTGTTATAGTCAGTGTGGGCAGGGCCTCCTGAGAGGAATTTTATAAGGCAGCACAAAACTGTTTTCGCCCCTCACACAAAATTGCTCGCCCTTCAGCCATTCTGTTTTTATCTGCTCTAACCCTTTTAGCATGCCATACTATGTTCACTAGCTGGTAAACGATAGTCAACCCATTTTATTAATGAACATATTGTATTGACTTAAATGTTTCGATACACCGCTCTACCAAAGAAACTCTCGGGGCCCCTTGGTACGATGCACTGACTGCACTCCAAGTGCATTGTGTTTGTTCATTGGAGTGACATAATTGAACTGACAAGCAACACTGATTATACTATTTTGTATCAAAACAAGTTAAATTATGTCACTCGAATCAACAAACACAATGCATATAACTAACAGGAGCAAATGTTACCCTATTCTTTATAGCAAAAACACATTTTCCAAGTCGCCCAGAATATCAAGTAACAATATACAACCTGTTGAAATTCTCATTCTAATGATATATATATGTATATACCTCCATCAAAAATGAATTCCACAATTCATAGATTGTGGACTGTGGACTTGAAGATTTCTCGTAAAATGCTGAATACTTAGGTTCACGTCTTGGGCTGTAACTTCTTAAGCCCAACAGATACAAATTGTGAACACCATTGGAAAGCTGATAAAATTCTCTTTCTAATGATATATATATATGTATATATCTCATTCATGAATTAAATTTCCTTGTAAAATACTGAAATGCCTATAAATTAATTATTTTTTGGTAAAATAAAGTGTATTTTTGAATTCCTCATATCTGAAAACCATGATTTAGCCCTTTAAAGTACTCGGATATGTCAACTGTTTTTTGGTGTGTGCTGGTGGCCATTTTGTTTTATGCAAATGAGGTAGGTCTTCCCAACTTTTTTCTTGGAAACATCTTTTTTCGGACATCCTAAGGAACATTTTGGTATCCTAAATGTAGGATCATGGGGGTGGGTGCATGGTAGGCCCTGCTGGCACCCGGACTAGTATAGATCAAAAATAAATCATAAGCTATAATAAAATGAAAATAAAGAGTAAACTTCTAAGGCAAAAGGATTAAGAGCCAAAATCTTTAACCAGATTCTTTGCATGTAGATGTTATTGGTGGCCAGAGTTGCCAGATTTGGCCAGAAGGGGGGATAATCCGAGCTATATCGGAATAGCATCGATATAGAGATATTTTTCCATTTGTTTTTTTCATACATTTATGTATACGTCATGACGTTGGCAAGGTGCTCCTTATAGAAAATGTCATGGCTAAGCAGCATAAAAAAGTAGGAAGAAAAATGAGATTGTAAATCAGAATTGTAGTATATTAATTTATTTGATTACAGTCACAACATTTTAGCATTTGTATGTTCTGACCTATTTCACGTGTCTGTCACATTTCTGGGAATTTTTAACCAAACCCTTTATTCAACCCACAAGAGTAAAGTGTTCACATTCCACTGTACATATTATGGGATATCTCATATCAGTTAATTCTTTCTAGTGATGCCACTTTTGCTTTTTCCATTGAATTAGAATATATGATTTTTCACTGCCTGGTACAGGGATTGAACTCAAGACCACCAGGTAACTAGTTGCACTTAACTAATGCTTTTATTCACTAGGCCAGTCCTGTAAAATAATCAGGTAGCAAAACAGCTGAAATGTTGTGACTATAACAACCAATATGATGCCATTAGTCCAGGTGAATAAATATACCATAATAATAATTCCTCATCTAAAAAAATCAGACAGAAATTATTTGGAATTAAAAGTGTATATAACTTGTATATTTTAAAAAATAGCCAGAAATTGCCAAAAAGACACAGAAAATAGCCAGAATGGCCAAATCTGCCAAAAAGACACAAAAATAGCCAGAAATGGCCAAAAACATATAATGTATGTAAAAAAACCTAAAATGTTTTTGGTGCTAATTTAGGGTGTTTACACTTCCAAAACAAGAAACGCACTGAATCTAGCACAAAACATGCTAAATCAACAACACTGCTTGCAATTTCCAGCCACTACAGAAACTAGAAAGCACTTAGGGAGCGCATACCTCTGCCAAGTCCATTGTCAGGGGAAGTAATTGTGCATGGATCCACCCCCATTAGTAGCCTATTGTCCACTCTTCCACAAAATTTCATTGAAATTCATTGAGAACTTTGGGAGATATCGTGTGGGCATACATGGACTTTTGGCAATATTATGTGGTGTGGACACAACAGAGGGGAGGTGATCTTACATGGATCGGCATCAAAATTTGATCACTTCTTCTGTAGCCTATTGACCACCCTTCTACATAATCTCATTGAAATTCATTGAGAACTTTGGCAGATATCATGTAGACAGTATATATATAAATGTATGAAAAATAACCCAGAAAAATATCTCTCAATCAAAAAAACATTTCTGGATCCGCCCCAAAATATACAACTTTACCTGATTGCCCACCATTCCATAAAATTGAATTGAAATTCATTGTGTACTTTTGGAGATATCGTGTGGACAGACTGAAAGACAGTGTAGCAATTTTTTTTAAAAACTGCCCCCCCTGTCGGTAAGAACACTACTATCACACTAATCGGCAAAGGAAGGAGACACTACTAAAATGGGGGTGGGGAACAACTATAAGCATGTTTGCTTTGTTGTATAGCAAAACTGGGAAAACCATAAGTACTTATCGAGCAATAGCACACAAAAATAACCAAATGCTACCTTACCTTTCTTCCTTAAGACGTCTGTACGACAATAAGTCTGGATAACAGGTAGAGACTCAACTCAAAAAATATCTTGACACTAGTTTGACTCCGAAAAAGCGCTAAATTTTTTTAATTGCTGAAAATGGCTAAAAACCAACAAAAAGATGCTAAAAATGGCCAAAGATAGTCAGAAAATGGCCAAAATTGCCAAAATGTTTTAGGCAAAAATGCGCTAATTTTGAGCTTTCTGCAATGTCAAAACAAGAAATGCGCTAAATCTAGCGCGAAACACGCTGAATTGGCAACACTGGTGTCGAGGTTGTGGCAAAATGTGCCTTGTAGGTTTATGTAGCATTCAATTCAAACAACAAGAGAAACGGTTCAGACTTCGTAACACACTATTCAAACAACAAGAAGTCTTTCCAATTCCTCATTATTCTAACAACAAGAGATTCCTTGTCTAACACACATTTTGCCGCAACCTCTGCACATTTGAAGTTGCACACAGAAATAACCAGATGCAACCTTACCTTTCTTCCTTAAGACGCCTGTACAGCAACAGCCTTGTAAGGTTTATGTAGCATTCAATTCAAACAACAAGAGAAATGGTTCAGACTTTGTAACACACTATTCAAACAACAAGAAGGCTTTCCCATTCCACATAATTCTAACAACAAGAGAGTACCTTGTCCAACACACATTTTCTTCTGATCTCACACACATTTTTCTATCTTTGCCTCAGAATGTCTGGCGTGTTCTTAAAGACGCGAATTTGCTCTTATGCAAATTTGGTCCTAATCTTATTGGTCGGAGGTCCAATCGACCTTCCTGCAAGAATAGTTGCTCCCATAAGGCTTCTTTAAACAAATTGACCATTGAAGATATGAGAAGTTAAACTTATTATTATTTCTCTGGAACCAGGAGAACTTATCTCCAACCTGTGAAAAAAAAGGAAAGATTGCATTGATTTCTGCAGTGTAACAGCTGGTCGACCAGACCTTGTGTAAGTACACAAATAAATTCTTATAGTATATCAAAGAGCCTGCAGTCTAATGATTAAATAGCATTTATTTTGCTCAACAAATATTTATTTTTCAATGTAATCTCCTTCTGTGTCAATGCTCTTAGTTCAATGGTGAATATTAATCGTATAGATCGAACATTATACTGTGAAAATTTAAGATTAAAATTCTGCTAATAACCAGTGTTGCCAACTCATAAAATATTTTTGCGTTATTTTGATTGCCAAAAAGCACTAATTTTTTTAAAAATAGTCAAAAATTGCCAATAGAGACTAAAAATGGTTAAAAATAGCAATAAAGTGGCCAAAAATGACCAAAATGTTTTATGTGCAAACACTCTAATTTAGCGCTTTTTGCACTTTCAAACCAAGAAATGTGCTGAATCAAGCGGGAAACGCACTAAATCAGCAACACTGCTAATAACTATATGTCAAATTACAAACTCATTGATCCACCCTCATACGCTTACAATGATGGATGGAGAGTATTTTAGCTATATGAAGAAATGAAATGATCTAACAAATAGAAGTCTTTGTAAATTGTTACTAATATTTCATATGTGTGCTACCAATGGTATCAGAAGCAACTGCTGAAGGTCTGGCTTTTCCAGAGCTAAACCATAGATTTTTCAGAATTATTTCCAGAGTTACTAGCATAAAAAAGACCAACTTTAATTTCAGTTAAATGTAAAGTTTATTTGGTTAGTAGTAAATTAAAGTTTTTGCCTTATTAAAATGTAAGGTTGGTATAATGACAGATATTAACAGATTCAAAATGCAAACAAAAGACTTACTTACACAGATCCTTTATTCATATATATTTACAATGACCATGGTCAATGACACATGTGTGTCTTCTCGATCTCCTAAAACCAATATGGCTGCTCTCTCACCAGAACATAAAACAGCGCCCCCTTACCAGAAGCAATTGCTGAAGGTCTGGCTTTCCCAGAGCTAAACTATAGATTTTTGAGAATTATTTCCAGAGTTTCTAGCATAAAAAAGACCAACTTTAATTTTAGTTAAATGTAAATTTATTTGGTTAGTCACTGCTAAATTAAAGTTTTTGAATTATTAAAATATCATAGCAGATTTCAAAAGTAGAATATTGACTAATGTGGGGAAAAGAAACTTTATTACGTCTGCCAACAAAATTGGAGAGGTATATGTATTCGGTTGTGCCTGTCTTTCCGTCTGTCTGTCCACACGATATCTCCAAAAGTACTCAATGAATTTTAAATTCTTGAAGAGCAATGGGGTAAGGAAGACGTAGTTAAATTTTGTTGCAAATCCAAGAATTTTTTTTCATTTCATTTTCTGTTTTTTCATACATTTATGTATACACTCATAATTGTCCACATGATATCTTAAAAAAATGTTTACCAGATTTTCTGCATGTAGAAGTTGTTAGTGACCAGGGTTACCAGAATGGGGGATAATCTGAGCTTTATCGGAATAGCATTGATATAGAGATATTTTTCCGTTCGTTTTTTCATACATTTATGTATACACTCATGTCTGTCCACATGGTATCTCCAAAAGTTCTCAATGAATTTCAATGACATTTTGTGGAAGGGTGGGCAATGTGCCATGGAAGAAGTGATTAGATTTTGGGGCGGATCAATGCACAATTACTTTCATTTGCATTGGCAGAGATATGCGCTCTGTGGTTGCTTTCTAGTTTAAATATGATTATTTTAATATTCCAAGTTTGTTGTTACAACATTTCAGCCAATCCCTTCTACAGCCTTCTCCAATGTATAATGAAGAATGGAAAATAGGCTACAACAGAATCAATTAAATTTTGGGTTGGATCCATGCACAATTACCCCCCATCCCACCCCCGACTCCTTACATTGTAGTTATATATTCACATTACATAATATCGACAAAATTTCATGTCTGTCCAAGATTTTTCAATAAATTTCAATGAATGCGTGGTAAATAAGAGTTGGGGCGGATCCAGGAATTTTGATTGAGAGATTTTTTCCTGACATTTATGTATACGCTCATGACTGTCCACACGATATCTCCAAAAGTTCTGAATGAATTCCAATGAAATTTTGTAGAAGGGTGGGTAATAGGCTATGGAAAAAGTGATTACATTTTGGGGCGGATCAATAAGAACGGCAATAAATTCTTATAACAGATACGACCAAATTCATTTCAACTAGTCGACCAGATCTTGTGTAAGTACACAAATTCTTATAACGGACACGACCAAATACATATACTTTGTTGGCAGAGATAAATATAGCAAAACTCTAGAGACACCTGTTAGGGCTTTCTTAGACTCTTTCTCTTTTTAACTAGTCTTCATAAAACAGAAGCCAGTTGCCAAGATTTTGAAAGATTTTGAAAGATGACCTCATATACTCATATAAAATACAATATTTATAAGTGAATTATGTTGAATCTTGAGAGAATATATATAAATAAAATCCAATTTGTTTTCTATTATATGAACATATCAAATACATCAGAAATGAACATAAATACATCCTGTCAAAAATAATCGACATTGTGGAAAATCTACCCCTTGAGAGTTGAATGTAATTAGAGTGAAGCCCAATGGAAAAGTACCAACAAAAAATGAATTTTAAGAAAACTCTAAATCTGAAATTCTCTTGACAGTTAATTAGAAAGCATCAACCAAAACTGTCAATATCAACATAGGTTTCTTCAGTTTTTAAGTGGGACTGGTTGGCTATCTATGTATATATGTATTGTGTGTACTGGCCACACCAATGCGGCTAGAGGGTTGAAGATTTAAACATTTACCTCATATATGTCTAGAAAAAACTTTCCCCCCAAAACAGTTTTTGGGGGGTGAGAGGGGTTTACATCTGTCACATTTTGTTAGCCAGTGAACGCTAATAAAGTCTGAATTGACAAAAAACAAGTGTGAATGCTCCGGACATAAACTTATTATGTCTAGAAAAAACAGTTTTTTTGTCTTTTGAAAAACTTACATTGTAAATTGAACCCCCCTAAAATTTACACTGTAAGTTCATGATAAATTTGTCCCTTTGTTTGTATTCATGCTTGGTTTTGAAAATTCAGACTTTTTTAGTGATAACAGCCCAACAAAAGGCAAGAGAAGTAACTTATTCATTAATCACCTTTTTTTCCAATTTTTTAATTGATCACCCCTAACATGGCATGCTGCCAAAAGATGTTGGTCATGTGATGGTTTCTATTGAGTGACTAACCAGACCTGTTTTGGTAAAGTTTAATGTTCTTGTTTATTTTTATTTGCAGGCAGTTTATCAAATTGGCTCAGAATCTGGACATCTACGTCATTTTAAGGCCCGGCCCCTACATCTGCTCGGAGTGGGACTTTGGCGGCATACCAAGGTAAGCATATTATTAAATCCTGAGCTTTAAAACTCCAAGTAAATCACAAAAGAAGCTTCTAAAATAATCTCAAAATTACCTTTAAGAACTTATTTAGAGTTTTTAAGTCCTAACTTTGTTCAAATCCCCAAAATCAGAAACCGTCAACCAAAACTATCTACATAGGTTTCTTCAATTTTTAACCCATAAGAACCCACTGCAACACCGGTGTCATATACAGTTTAATTGATCTGCAGAGTCTCTTATATAATATTATATTTTATCCTTGATTTTTTACTCGTGTACTAAGTGACATCTAATGAATATCCTGGTGCAGTCACGTGACTGTGTCAATTTGCCTACCCAGAATCCCACATAATGTTCCTTCAAGTAGAAATGGGTCTGGGTTCTTATGGGTCTGGCAGGTTGGCTATGTATCACAGACCGCACCAATGGATCTAGAGGGATGAAAATTTCAACATTCACTCCTTATTATGTCTTTTGAAAATTTCCTCCTAAATAGGTTTTTAGTAGTGGTTCAATTTGCAATGTAAGTTTATGCTAAATTATGCTTAGTTTATGCTGGAGCATTCACACTTGTTTTTTATAAATTCAGACTTTTTTAGTGATCACTGCCTAACAAAATGTGAGTGATGTAACTTATTCATTGATCTCCCCTTTTTTCCAATCTTTTTAATTGATCACCCCCAACACTGCATACTGCCAAAAGACATTGGTCATGTGATGGTTTCTATTGAGTAACTAACCAAACCTGTTTATACATACATACATACATAAAACAGTTCAAATCCCCAATGGTTTAAATCCTGACATCTCAGCGACTCAACCAGCGAATATCTTATTTGAACTAAATAACCTCACCAGAAGAAATGGCTCCGAAACTGACAAAAGATCAGGCAGATGAAAACTGAGGAAACCTATGTTGTCAGTTTTGGTTGACAAACTCTAACAGAATTTTTCTTTTCCAATTTTAACCCTTTATGGGGCAATCGACTATATATGATCACCTGAGGACCTGTCATCCACATGCAAATATTGTAGCCACAAAGACAGTATAATCCACACCAATGTGGTCTGCAAGCTTTGCAAAGTACACTTGTGCTTGAACAAAGATAGAAACTGTTTTGAGGCATACCACACCCCATTAAATTAGCCTGTTTTTTGCCCTCACAATAACATTTTAAAATCAAGGTATTATTTTTTTCCCCAATATTAATTTTTTGTATCTATTTATTTTATTGGATGTTATTCTTTAATTCTTTGTTTTATTTAACTTTCTAATTTAATTTTTAATTTTTAATATTTTCCATTTTTAATCACTTTTTGGGTGAGCCACCGTATATGATCATTCCATTGGAGGTGGTTTTGCCCCCATAAATAAAGAAATTTCAGAGAACTTACAACTGAAGATATCTTGTAATTAGGTCTAGTTTAACATACAAAAAGGTTGTTTTGATATCTAAAATATTTTTAGGGTGACCTATCAAAATGTTTTTTGATGCATAAGTTTTGAAATCAGCACTAAAAGTTGCCCAACATATTTTTCTTGACAAGAACAAACATTTTGCTTCAATCTTTATCAAGAGACAAGTAATTATTTCATACCATTTGGGTAATTTTGTTCTATTCGATCTTTGTCTGCTGCATTAAAAATTAATCTAAAAATGTTCTCATAAGTTACTTTTATCAGTGCAACATCAATTAACCCTTTGAACACTGACCCCCTCACATGTACGACTCACCCACACTGACGCCCAGGAGCTCAG